>JAVYIG010001051.1:0-210000 GCA_035222895.1 Strongylocentrotus droebachiensis
GCTGTATTTAAAAAAAAAAAAAAACGAACCCCATTCCAATTAGATAGTTAAATCGAATATATTCTACTATTACAAAAGTGCTTATCATCCTAATCTGCCTCTAAACCATTTAATTGGTTTTGGGTGAAAATAGAAAAAGGCATAATTAATATTAATCTTTTCCTAGTTATATCAAAAACATAACTAGGAATACAAAACAAATAACTAGATATAAATGATTGTTTTCAATCTAGACGAGCATGCCTGACAGAAGAGTTGCCATGTCAACAAAATGATTAAAAAAACTAGGTTAATTTGCTAAGCTTATAAACTCAGCAGTAAATCAGTATGGTCCAATACGTAAAGCTGTATTTAATTAAAGAAGAACAAATGAACCCCATTGCAATTAGATCGAATATATTCTGCTATTACAAAAGTACTTACCATCCTAATCTGCCTCTAGTCCATTTAATCGGTTTTGGGGTGAAAATAGAAAAAGGCATAATTAATATTAATCTTTGCCGAGTCTGAGGGGGTGTGTGCGTGTGTTGGAGTAAATAGGTGTATGTGGGTGTATGCTTTTGTTTTTATAACTATCGGTTGTTGATTAATGTTATTCAAATTTCAAATTTTCCGAATTGATTATTTATGTTTCTACTACCCCCACGAAAACATCCTCAAACTACTAAGAGAAACTCAGAGCACTGAAAATTCTCCACTCTATAGTTCAGACGGAAACGATCCGATATGATTCAAGTGTTCAGACACTTCTTCAACAGAACAAAATGCAGTCGCACCCGTGGTCACTCACTTAAGCTTTCCAAGCTAAAATGCCGGAAGACACTAAGGAAAAACTCATTCAGCCGGAAAATAATCAATGTGTGGAATGGTCTTCCAGGCGATGTTGTGGAGAGTACCATTATCAATCGCTTCAAATCTGGACTTGATAAATGATGGACAGATGCCCCAAATAAATTATGATGACAACCCCAACCAAAGGAAACCATGGATAGGAACAACAGTCTAAAGACTTAATAATCCTGGATTAAGTGAGTTATAACACAAATGTCCGAATACTCAAACTTTCAAGTAGTTATAGTACAACATATAAAAGTTCAATACAAATGTCTTTGGTACATATATTCAAAGCCATATTGTGATAGCCATAAAAGTACCATTTGTTGTTGTTTAAATTGCTAGCCAAAGATGAATGCTGCTATGACAACGTCATCATAGATAATTAAAACAGCTTTGAAAGAAAAAATGTTCGCCATGACAGTTTTGAAAGTTACTGGGTAGATGCCAATAATGCCTATTGAATTCTTGTCTAGATGCCTCGGAGTGAACCTCCCTAAAAAAGAGTGGACAACCTTGAACAGGATCATGGTCATTAATGCCCGAGCAACTCACCATATATTCGAATTGAACATATCAAAATCCCTGCATGCAACAATATGTACCCTGATCTGATCTGGAGACAATCTATCAAGGCATAAAATTCAGTTCTAACATATGTACATGTATAAACACTTGATATACAGTTACTGCTGTAGATCAAGTCTGGGTGTGTACCGTAAGAAAGAGAGAGAGAGAGAGAGGGGGGACTAGATTTACCAAATCCTAATCTGGCAGTATTTCATCCCGAGTCCGTTAGTATTGAAGAAGAACCCAGCCGTGAATTTTAAAAAGCATTGGAAGTTTTATGTAGACATTGTTGGTTACGAATGATAGGTAATTGTTACCTGCTACCTGTTACAAATCCGAAGTTAAAAAGTTCCCTCTACATAATCTGTAATATCTCCGGTATAGCATTTACCTCAACTGAATTGTTATTATTATTAATTAATTTGTTTCGTTTGGCCTTCTTTTTCCAATATATTTTACACCTTTATTAATACAAACATGGGGTTATGTAATAAGTTCATCCCTTTTTGTAATATTCCCCGCAATTATTGCATTTGTTTGTAGCCTAATGTTATTCTGTACTTCTGCTTGTGTTCTTGTTAACTTTTTCCTCCCTAATGTTGTTATAATGTCAATTATTGCATTTGTTTGTAGCCTAATGTTATTCTGTACTTCCTAATGTTATACTGTACTTCCTAATGTTGTTATAATGTCAATTATTGCATTTGCATTTGTTCTTGTTAACTTTTTCCTTCCTAATGTTGTTATAATGTCAATTATTGCATTTGTTTGTAGCCTAATGTTATTCTGTACTTCTGCTTGTGTTCTTGTTAACTTTTTCCTTCCTAATGTTGTTATAATGTCATGACAACGGTTCCGAAATTTTCATCCACCACCAATTCGATAGCAGATAAGAGTAGCGGAGGGTTCTGGGTTACACCAAAACAAATGAGGAAAATGAAAAGACAACAGCATTCGTCTATAAGGAAATGGTACATTTTCAATGTAATTGTAATTAGCCCATTCAAACTAACATGGTTTTTAAGCAAAGCATACCTAATTATGGTGGTGCCATTACATGTTTAGGTCATGCATGACAATCTCCTTAAAAAACATATATCCTGAATGACTGAAAGTGATTACAAACTTTCACAATTGTTTCACATTATTCTTTGATCTGGGATTAAGAATTAATAAAGTTTTTTTAAAATACTAAATGCTCCCCGGTCGCTGCCAAAGTAATGACAATGTTCTGGCACATATATAACATTGAATAACAATATTGGTGACAATCAAACTTTTCGCATGAAATGTATATACGTAGACAGTTTTATAGAAAGAAATGGAAATCAAGGTAAGTATGCCCTAGGTACCATGTGCTTAACACAGGTCACTATGTGCAGGCGCGTACGCAGGGGGGGTGTTTGGGGGGTTAAACCCCCCCCCCCTTTGCTATTTTTATGTGTATCAACCCCCCCTAAAAAACCCTAAAACCCCCCCCTTTGGGATTTTTTTTTTTTTTTTTTTTTTTTAATTATTATTTAAAAAAAAAAAAAAAAAAAAAAAAAATTCCCATGGATGACCTAAACAAGTGACCTCACCCCCCCCCCAAACGGAGCAACATGTCAAATTTTCAAATTTCGAGACAAAAAAAAAAAAAAAAAAGTGTCCTCTTACCCCCCCCCCCCCCCCCCCCCCCCCCCCCCCCCCCCCCCCCCCCCCCCCCGCTTATTCAGCGGCTGGCTGAGTCGAAATTTTCGGCCCGATTTATAAATGTTAAAACCCCCCCCTTGAAAAAATCCTGCGTACGCGCCTGACTATGTGTAATTTAGAGTTGTGATTTTTTTTTAACTTAAGATGATTTCAAGCAAGTTTTGCGAAGTTCTTTTTATTTGACTGGTTCAAACAATCAATCTACTGCAGGATAAACAATCCAAGATGAATTATAGCCATGTTTTCTCGACAAACGATGCCCATACCAGAGCTCAAGATTAGCTTTAAATGTACATATGTTATATTTTTGGTTGTTAAGTTGTTTGATAAGAATCGTGTCAATTTTAAAGAAAATAAATCGTTACCATGGGAATGGCCAAAGACGTCATTAAGTAGACTTGTATTGAGCATCCCCCAAAATAGTGGAATAAGCTTAGTAAAAATCAGATTCTACAGAAAATTCAAAGAACACTATTAAATTGTGACGAGGAGCCGTGTACCAGGAGCTGCCATCCGGGTGGACACAGGGGAGGGGGGTGGGGGGGGGGGGACATGTCCCCCTCTCATTTTGTTGTTGGGGGGATCTTCCCCCAGGAAAATTTCAAAAAGTGCAAAAAACAATGTATAGCAAATACTGACTACAGATTGCCCCACACTTTCAGGCTCTGGAGGACCCAAGAGTGCAGCGTTTAGTCTAATAAAAATCCGAAAATCTACTCACTCGGTCGCTACGCTCCCTCGCATAATATCCCTCAAATGTGAATATCGTATTTTGCCACTCCCCACCCCCCCCCCCCCCCCCTTACCGGTCATGAAAAGTAATCGCCGCCCCTGCCGCATACTATAACCCCCCGCGAACTCGCATGCGCGAAACATTTGACGTGGAGAGGTGAAGCTCGTTCAATTAACGTTTATTGTCCGTCGTTGCAACATCCGGATATAATAGATAGCTGCGTGCTCACTTTGCCTACTCTCTATTTCGTGAATTGTGGAGGGTGCTTATTGGTGGCTTACATTTTATCTGTCGTTGCCTTGTCATTCCCACCTGATCAAATCATCTTTGGTGCCGCGTTCCTCTCCCTCTCTCTCTCTCTCTCTCTATATATATATACCTCTCCCCCTGCCTTGGGAAATTTTACCGATTTCTGAAGATGTTCGGACCGTCTCTCCCCCACATCTCTGCTCCATTGTTCCTCAATATTAATTACTGCGTGAACGCGGCATGGTAACTGGATCTTGGTTTCTTTGTACCACCGTGCTTCTTTTTCGATCAAATATCAGACCATTCATCGACGCAAGAGGCTTTGGATTGTGCATTGGCCTTTCGGTAATATTAACTCGTCATAGATTTCATTTCATACAGCGGATATTACACCGGCGTCTCTGAGACTTGCATAAACCGTTCGATAAAAGAAGGGACGTTCCGCCAGCGACAGCGCCAGATGAAACCCCTTCCTGGAGACTTCGTTCGTCATCTCGAATGATTTTTTCGCCAGAAAAGGGATTTCTGCTACTTCATAAGAGTCAATCAACTCAAGCATTCAAGGTATGCCCCTAAACCAAACAGATTTCTACATTTACTGATGCCACATTTTGTGTCTATGGTCATATCGAATAACGGCCCTTTCTCGCTGAATCCGAGCATTTCTTTTTTCTCGAGCGGTGTGCTTGGGTGATAGGACAATAAACACGTAAGTATGGCAATTTCTCTTACGGTTACCATAGACTGAATTGTGAAAGATAAACTTACATTTATAAATTTGAAAAAGTTAGTTCTTCCCGACCTAGGTCTTGAATGTTCATAGCAATATGTTTCTGGAAATTTCGAGTGACTGTGAGCTTCCTTGTGAGAGTCGGCCTTACCGACTATGAATCATAGTGGTAGTTGTACGCCAGTTGCTCCACCGACAAGTTTATTGTTCCGCGGTCAATATCCTGTTTTACTGAATTCTTAACTTTAACTCTGTACCACACGCTCTTCCCAACCTTATACCTCACCCTAAACCTTACATAAGACCCAATCGCAACATCGCAAGACTGGCAACCGCCTTATAGCCGATTCGTCCTTCATCTTCATCTAAAAGGCGTAAAACATTCTGCCATTTTGATATTACTATCATATGACAACTCTACACCTAAAATAAATCATTATCTATATACTTACGATAAATTCTCTTTTTGACTGCTCTTTACAAAACACCCAAATCGTAGTCATGCCGTTAGGTGTAAGATATCATACTCGAAAATGACTCTCAAGATTTGATAAGTGGATGTGTTTAGTTTATCAATCTGGATTTAAGTGATAGCACAATTACCTCTACAAAATGACAGACATAATAAACATCAAGTGAGGTCCCATTAGTATTAATTTAGTCCTATACAAATGCTTTAAATGATAACCATAAATCATATGTGTAAATAAAATAATAACAAGGGGACTGCTTTTAAAAGACGACTTTACCATGATTTCCTTGGAGCTCCTTTTGGATGAACATGTACTTTCAAAATTTCAATATTACCCGCATGTGTTATTAAACAGATAGCTGGGGAATTAATCAATAAGGAAACCTGGACATATTTTTTTATTTTGGTGAAAATATTCTTCAAGTCTCAATCTGTTAAATGTTCCATGACACCGGCCACCTCCTGGTTTTCAAGAGCCATTCATGAAGAGGAAAGGAAAACAAACTAAATTTAGAAAGGTGTCTCTGAGAAGAGGAATAAACGTCAAAGACAATGGCGGCCAACTCCAGTGGTAGAGTGAACCAGGAAATGGGGTAGAAATCGATAGGACACGACGAATAGGACAGCAAGCACTACTTTAACCACTGACCATGTTCAACGATCACTTTAAGGGTCACGCCATTCTTTTGGGTCGCGCCTTTCCTATTCCCGGGAGACAAATTTTGCATGCACTTTGTTCAGTAGGTGACTGCCTCACTTCACAGGTTTTTTTTTTCTTTCTTTCTTTCCTTCTTTTTGTTTAAACTTAACTGTTTCACGGAAGCCATCGAGACCAACAGGTAAAGAGAGCTACGATGTCGAGCTTGTCTGCTCTTGAAATAGTTGTCAGAAAGCCCTAGAGGCTCCCTAGTCTGTCCGTCCCGTTGGTCCCGTCGGGAGTAACCATATTTAAAACAGGCCCTAAATATAGCCTCAATAGCCTCAATAGAGCCACACGATTAGGCCTCACTAGTGTTTTCTAAGAAAGGGCACGGAGGGGGCACTTTGCCACTTCAGACAAAATTCCGAAAAACGGCTACTATATAACAATACTATTAATTTTGAGTTTTGCGCGTCACTGTACATTGGAAACACTGAAACTTGGCCAAATTCTTCAATATCTTGAGAATGTCTTTGGATCAGAGACTCACTTTCTTCCCGTAACGCAAACCAAGGCCACCATTGAGTAGCTTCCTTACTGAGGTTTATCATAGTCAGCTGAAGTAGTTTGCTGAGATGGTTTGCTTCTCCTGAGGCCAAGGTAATGTACGCCACTGTTCATGCCGTTAGGCCCTCAATATTGCATGATTCTATCCCTGTTCACCGTTTCGGCTGACCTACAATGGTGGCACAAGCACAAGCAAGGTGCATTAAAGGAATCCAGCTTTTCTACATGTTATATTCCATAGTTACAGAAGATGTACTGAAAATGTATAACCCCATTTGCTGAATTAGATGGATTCCTGTGAGAGATGTTCCTAGTTCTTCATGACAACAAGAGCTGAGATAATCTGTCATTCTTATGCAGAGTAAATATCGAATCTCAGCATTATAGCTGCATATAATGTCTCCAGATACCGACTATGTATGCATGATGTGCACTTTAGTATAACGGCCTGAAGCATTCAAGAGACAGTTGTCAGCTTTATTTCTTACAGGCGACATAGCATTGTATATTGATCGTGGAATCGCATTGTAAAAGAAGCTAGCTAGGGTTTTTATTTCTGAATGATTGATTGTACGATATATATATATATATATATATAAATAAATAACAGTGCGAAAGGAGGATTAGGAAATACCCAACGTATAAAATGTGGCTAAAGAAATCACCCATGAAAATCACTCATGAGGACACGTATGGGTATACGTGAGATTCAATGTGGCACAGTTTTTTGTCAAGAGTTGGAATCGATAAATTAAATTTAAGGCCACTTTAAGATCGATCGCTTTTTAAAGATTTGCTTTCTACAGAGCTTTAATAGCAATAAGAAAGCACTAATATGTTTTCTTTTCGATACCAAAAATTAATCTTATCTTTAAATCAAGTAAAAATGTTTTCTGAGAAGAGACGTGTGAATACATATTACTTGATGAACCATAATGTAGGAATTTCTTTCTTTTTCATTATAGTTGACATCAGTAACCGGAGTATCAAAATACTTCATGCCATTGGTGATTTTATTTGGTAATACCAATTGCAATAATAAAGGTACTTGCTTTGTAAAGGGTTATAAAGACTATTCACCTTCTATTAGGATCCTTAGTAGGTTACAACCATGATAAAATTAACTATTTTCATTTCGTTTTGAGTTGAAAATATGCACTGAAGACTTAAATCAGAGATATCATCAACACAGAGGAAAGTGGAAATGTTGTATCCAGCATGTCCAGCAAGAAGATGTATGACCAAAACTTTCCAATTAGGGGATTGTTATTATAAGGGACGTGATCATTTCCCAGGTAAAAGAACTCTGTAAACCGTATAATTCACTTTCTCTTTCAGTCTTCCCTTCTCTTTCTCCCCCTCTCTCTAGCACACCAACCCTCTCTTTCTCTGCAGCTTTCTTTATCTTAACTGCCTCCTCACGTGTTTTGCCTGAATCTGTTACAATATACAAACTTACAAGATGACAATCCTGATAGGCCTTGAGGCACACCGTATTGTCGATTTTCCCGATGAGGTCAGAAAGATGGTCATCTTAAACCATTAGAAGATAGGAGAGTTAATAAAGTGATGCCGTCGTATGGTATCATTAACTAGTGACAGTGATGTGCAGTCCCGACCATCACCGCACGTTCGGTGGATTTATACCTCCCTCTCGCTGCCAAGTATCACTCAAAAGACACGTAACACCCTTGACAAACATACATAATGATAATGTTGTCTTTTACAGAAAATCCCGTAATTCCTCGAGGATAGCCCGAACCGCTAATAGTCGAGTCGTGAAGGCCAGTGGCGTTATTACTTCCACGAGTCGCTCAGTCATCCAAAAAGATGGAAAGCATTCGAGGGATCAAGTATAGTATCCTCGTCTTAGGTGAGTAAACCTGTACAGTAGCTAACAATTGTTTTGTACGTAATGTCTTCCTTTTTTTTCCCCGCAACCTTGACATTATACGAGAATAACAATTTTCAATAACATTTGCTTCGCTTTAAAAAAAAAGTAAACATGTTTTGACATTTCATTGTCAGTTTTGTTTGTTTGTTTTTTGCTTTCATTACTTGTATGGTGCGACCGAGTATGTGCGACACGTTCCTTGCTTCCTGTGATGGTTAGACCAAAACTATGTCGTCGGCTCACTCAGTGCTAAAAGGCACTACCGCCATGCTTTGCCAACGACAATAATGTCCGTTTAGCGATGGCCTATAACACAACTGGAGCAACATATTGTTGAGTTGCCCTGAACTTTGGGTGTGTATTGACTTTGGACATGTCTGAAAAAATACTAAACGTTGTCTTATTCACATCACGCTCAGATGCATTTGTGTATTCATAAATCCATAGAAGCCAATTACCCGGGGAAATTATTGATTTGGTGTACTTTAAGGTCTTCCCCTGATCTATACCTCGTGCCCTTTTTATGTTTATTCTGCTTCTACCGATTAGGTGTATTATTTGATTTAACAATGATATTGAATGTGTTGCCGTTCGAAACATATTCTGTATTTCACAAAATGGTCGGCTTGAATGATTGTAGTTGACTACATTAATTTGTTTTGCCTGAGTAGACATGTTGCTTGGTAACATGATCGTCATACAGGCAGAATATGTATACAGAGTCTAAAATAACCCTTTTTTCAACCAATGTAATTAATCATCAAAAGACGCTAATGAATCGTATATGGGCCATGTTTATTGGGTCATTATGTGTTACCATGGGACGGATACGTACCCTACGTCACAGCCAGACAATCCAATTGAAATACATATATGAACACTTTTAATTTCGTAAATGTGGCGGCGTTGACAAGAAATATTAAATTTACCTTTATTGCAAAGTAAGTCTGTAAACATTTTAATTGCTTTTCTGTGAAGCGAGCCCGTCCACTGATTGGTATGATGATGCAGATAGGCAATTACGGTTCCTTTTGTTTGTACAACAGTGCGTGATTCTATTATTTGATCAATACATGTTTCCATACCTGTTTACATTTATAAGCACTGTATATTCCCAGTAAGGAGGTTTTTGTGCATCGATGATTATAATACTGTCGATTACGTCATGCTTGCGCCATAGCTTATAATTCTTATAAAATGCCTGTGTTGACTAATAATACTTGATTGGTCAATTCTGTCCGAAGCCAATGCGCGAATGAACAGAGTAATTGCCCTTTAGTGGGGAAGGCCTGCATACTGTTTATAGCGAGCAGGTTGGTAATTAAGGTTCCTTTCGTTTTCCAAACAGCACTTTAGTGACTTTGATCATCGAATCAATATGCGCTTCTTAATACACTTAAATTAACGGAAAATCCGTCTAAAAAAGAATTTCAGATATCGATGTTTACAGTTTTTAATGCACACGTATTATTGGATTATCTTGCCATTGTCCGTAATACAAAATGTTGTATCAATAGTTAATCAGCACTATAATAAATATTGAAAATCAATGTGATAAAGGAAAAGCATGTGTTTAATCGGAACAATGGTAGAAAATGGTCCGTTCTTTATACAAAATCAGATAATAAAATATGATAAAAGATTTTATATTGTACTGGAAACGCAATATGATTTCAAAGATAAAGTTGAGTTCAGCCTATGCGATTGAACGACGAAAAACAGTATAAAGAAACTGTTTATTCATTTCTTGATTATGTAGCACATCTAGAAGTAGTAACAAGAAAAGACAATTGGTGGCCTACGCCCTAAACGCACCACACCCTAAGAATAATAAATATTTAAATCTAACAGTGGCCTCACACATCACGAAATACATATATGATTATGGGACGCGAGAATAGCACTCCAATAATACATATTATGAGACACAAGAAAATTAACGCAGCAAATAAGACTACACCCATAATACATCTACAATTCATAAATTACGTTCGAAAAAAAATTAAATCGTATCAATATAAAACAAATCATAACCCACTCCCTTACTACCAAACCCCAAACGAAAACCACAAAAACTTAACAATTGCACAAGCAAAATCACCTACGTGTGCATACCACAATAAAAACACTCCCACCCCCACCCCTATCCCCACCCCACCCCAGACACAGTCAAACATCAAACACACAGGAAGGTTACCTGCTCACAGTTATACCTTAAAAGTGATCAAGTGGATGTTAACAGATATTACATTTGAATGTGAACAGGCACGAAAACTCAGCAACCAATCAACTTCAACCACAAGACCACACCACACAAGACACTCACTCTCTAACACTAATCCCCATATTTGCACCTTCCTCCCAAGCTTTCCTGTATGCACTCATGCGTTCACACCCACACACGCACGCACACACACGTAGGTTCATTAGGAAATCTCTTGTATAAGTTACACGAACTTATTTCTATGTTTTTGTTATTTATTTTGTGTATGTTTTTATTGTTTCTGTATTATCATTGTTGTGCAATAGCTCCGAAGTTCACGGGAAATGAAAACAACAGTTTCTAAAATGGGAAACTACTTCTTCGACCTTTCGAAAAATTGATTTCTATGAACTGGACTCATTTTGAAACTAATCGCCTCATTTAGAAGTGCTGGAAACATTTTTCTTTTTCTGCAATTGAAAAGATTATTCTATTTTTAAAATCCAGAACCTCAAGTCCAAGAATAATTTCTTTGCTGGGATTAGTTTGATTTATCACCATTCAATTTGAAAGGAGTGACAGACGATGTAAAGGTCATGAAGCTAAGCCGATGGCAAAAACACGCACGCACACACACACACACACACACAGCAAAGCAAAATAAAGACTAAATAGAAAGAAACCAAAATTCGATCACTTTTATTATTATCCGTTTACATTTTGAGTCGTTATTTTCATATAATAGCTTATTAAAGACAAATTACATGGATTATTCTCTGTCAAAAACGTAAAGGGTGAGCAAAAATAACTTCAAAAGTACCATTTGTTACAAAACAAGAAAACAACATTTAAAAAGAAAGAAATCAAAACGAAAATTGAAAAATTGTATTTTTGGTTACCATCCATCCGTAGTTTTATTCATCTTGTTCATATATTTGGTTAACAAAAACCAACAGGATTCGGTTATGCCCCAAGTATGTAAAAAGGGGAGACAATAATGATAAACTTATTTAAATGGTTACCGCTTTTTTTCATTGTTAAAGGCATTGTTAACAATGTTTCCAGTTTTACAAATCTGAGATGCATGGTCCTACGTGCCATCAGTGTCTCGATCTGTGATGTGGTGTAATAATGAAGCCCTAAACAAATTGCGCCTCAAAATGACATGAAGTGCTTCAAAAAGGAAACATATTTGAGGGACCGGTTTTTACCATACTCATTTTCCCCAATAGACTGTAGTGTTATAAAAACCGTTTGGGGAAAACGGTTTTTGACATTTAGAATTCCAATCATAAATATCCTGATAATCAGACAGGTGATCGGCCTGTAAAAGTCCTGGTATTCCTGACTGACCAAATGGTTTATTATTACGATTGCAGCATGAGCTACAATCTGTTTAGAAACTAAGGCAACGATACCCGATCCCTTTAAGACGTTTTAAATGATTTTAAATGCATATCACATTCCTCAACAATGGTTTAATACATATAAGTAAATATTTTGGTACAAACACTAATCGATGCCATCACAGAAAGGCAAAAAGTAAGAATAAAACACCGTTCGTTTCCTTCATCGTCCATGATTTCTATTTCCATTTGATAAATCGATGGGTTGCTACACATTATTACATCATAACAGTGTAATCCAATTGTAAAACATCGCTCATCCCACCCATTGTAGTGTATTTATGAAACCTTTTTTTTTCACTGAACAGTTTAGGATAAAACATCGCAATCAAGTTTTGAGGTATGAAAACCGGGCACTAAAAAATGGATCCTTGAGAAAACGCGCAGCTGCACCCACACAATCGGCAATGAGGCCCATTCGCTTGTAGCAATTAATCGGCGAGGAATATCCACCTGAGACCCCAAGAGTCCCTCCTATCCCTGTCATCAATACCTGACTGAACAGGTCATTAAAGCAACAAGGGACTATTTGAGCAGCCAATTTACACCTCGCATACAGAGCGGAAGGATTGCCTTACCGTTGAGTAGAAGGTATCAGATCGCAATCGCCCGAGCTATCGCATGCAGACCGGTAATTGAACGGTGCCAAACTGTTGATAATTCGAAAAATAGACGTTTTCACGATGTGATGAAAAAGATAGTGCCATATCCGTTTGCCTCCTCTTACATGAGGCTAAAGTAATAAAGACCTGAGGTAAAATGAGAAAATGTTATCGACGTTTATGAACAATGTCATAGAAAAACGAATTTAGTTCGAATAAAGTCCGTTTAAACAGCGAAATATGTACACGTGATTTCAATTTGTCTCAATTGAGTTGAATACGAACAATGTCAATTAGGTTCTATAATTTCCACCTAATATGATCAATAACAGTCCAATAAAACCTGTTTGTGTACACACACATACATTAATTAATCTGTTTTTTATGTTCCAAGCGTGTGAAGCGAAGTAATGTGGTAAATAATTTACTTTCGATATAAAAGATATTTTAAAGTTAATACAAAATGTTGGTATGGAGGCATGAATTTGGTTCAAACTGAACATTATTGGAAGCAAATGCGATTCTACAATATTCAATGATTGTCTTCGCAGTTGAAATCGAGTCTAAAGTGATGAAATTGTAAATAATATACTTTCTATGTTGTGTAGCTCCCTCTCAAGACTGATATTACTTTTGCTTTAAAACAATGTTTCTTGACTACAGTCGACCGATTTGCTATTCCTGTTTGGAAATAATTACCAGAACTGCATATTCTGAGATGTTCATGGTCGCAGCTACCATGGAATGGCGCTATTTGAAATAATTGAAATTTACCGGAAGCACCGGTAATTTTTTAATTATTCAATTTCTCGAAAGCAAAAGTGTTTTAGGAGTGACATTTTCTATTGCTTATAATACATCCACAGAGGCATCCAAATATATCGAAAATTTAAAGAATTACTATCCATCCAATTTTCTAAATTTCCCAAAACTTTGCATTACCTTTCAGATATATTCAGGCACCTCGCTATCAAATAAAAGGATATGACGACACATATCGCTGTCTGAATTCATCCTGTTTTTAAATGTTGCGAGCGAGGAAGAAAGACGGTTTGGTATATTTAAAATATTATTTTCCCATGAAAATACATTCTTGAGTGGTTTCAATAAACTTGTTTTTTACGAAATCGATGAGACTCCAAAGTATTTTTTCTATATAGCTACAATCCTCTAGCGGCGTCCTTAGGGATGTCAACCCGGTTGGAAAACGCTTAATTAGATAATGACCGTAATTTAATCTCCCTGAACGATTCCGCATTGATTGGCTAAAAATCTATACGCACGTCAGGTGATTAAAATATGACAAACTTACAATTTTTTCTTCTAATTATTCCCAATTATCACATTGATGAAGAGAATCATTATATATTTATCTACTTTGGACAGTAGAACGCAAATATGTACGAGACTGCATGGTTCATGTCCCTGTACATTAAGAAAATAGATCGTGCAGTAATAATAAAATAGATAGACGTCTATTCGATAAACGGGAGAACCTGATATTATCACATTCTTTTATAGTACAATGCGACAGTTGATATTCAAAACCCGTTTCAATATAAGTTTTATATTCTATTAAAATTTTAGAGGGAAAGGATCGAGATTTAATTTTGTACATTCTTTTAGGTCCTGGACCAATTTTCATGCATCAATCCAAGTTTTTTGATTTTGTTTACTGACATCATTCAATTATTAGGCTTTATCTGTTTCATTGGACCGGTAAATTTTTGCTGCGCAGCCTAAACATATTAAGATATTTGGAAAGAAATCCCAACGGATTGTGCATGAAAAAATGCAGCAGCTTTTAAAACCGTTGAAGCGTTTTATTCAAAGAAAACCAATAATACTTGTTTGGGATAATTGAAATTAAATGTATGCAATATCCTGTTTCGTAATTGTTTTGTCCACGAAATCTCTTGAAAAACATTTCATAGGTATGGGTGCTCAAGAGAATAAGGTAGAAGGCAGCAAAGGCGCAGTGGGGACATTCACATTGAGGGGGCTACTGGCATTCACGTGCACGGGCACGGGCACGGGTCCTGTGGGCGAAAAACGCCCTGCATGGGAACAGAGCAGTCGAACGGGAAGGGTGTGGATAATGATTGCCTGTCTTTTCAGTCTTTTCCCCCTTTTTCTTTCTTCCTTTCTTTCTTTCGATATTTGTTTTATCTCCTAACCTCTGTTTTGTCATTTTGTTTGAGGAGGGGCATTTGCTCCTTTCGTAGCTACACCGCTGAACAGAGTATCTCTTGCTTTAATCAGGCAGACCAGCAGACTGTTTTTCTTTTATCGCAACAGGCGGGGAAACATATTATTTGGAACAATTGCACAAGAGAGAGATATTGTCATATAAATCGATGGCAATCTAAAGTTATTTTTACGAAGGGCTTCGCATACATAAAATCGTTATTGACGAGTGCGTACATTGAAATGTCTATGAAATGTTTGATCGTGTGGAAGAATTTTTATTAAATACAGTATTGGTATTTGCAAGGGATATGCTACATTTCCTTTCTGGACAATATTATTTTCCAGGCTGAAAATGAAAGCATTTATAAAATGTTGTAGCTCCACAATAAATAGCTCCGTAACATATGCCCGAACGAAACCACATGAGTTCTGATTACTAAATCGATATTTTATGTTTCCTCGCTCATGCTGAGCTTTTATAGATATTCTATTGATATCCTATAGCAGATTTTATCATTTATTTGCAGTCTTCGCCATTAAATTTTAGGTTCGTGTTTTTTATGCGAAATAATAATAATTATGAAATAGTTATAATATACCATCCTTCTCACTATAGTTAATAATACATTACATAAATGTGTCCTATTCGCTTTTGAAGAAAAACAATTGTCATTACCAAAAGTAGATATTCCTTTTAAATAAATGATTGAACAGTAGGCCCAAATGCAAAACAGTAATAATATACCTATCGGCACACTGCAGTGTGTTTCAAGAATTTGTATGTGTCTTAAGGTGGCGTTAGTAGCTGTCATGCCTAGGCTACGAAGCGTATTAAAAAATATAAAAAACGAAACGGTACCACGAGGGATTCGTTGGAAAAACCCGTTGCCTCTGCAAAATTAGAAATTATCTATAACGCTACCAAGGTGTCGTCCCTTTAAGCGGCCCACCGTAGGCCATTCACCTAATTTCAAGATTTGTGATAAAAATATAACGAGTCT
Source organism: Strongylocentrotus droebachiensis (assembly GCA_035222895.1). NCBI lineage: Eukaryota > Metazoa > Echinodermata > Echinoidea > Camarodonta > Strongylocentrotidae > Strongylocentrotus > Strongylocentrotus droebachiensis. The sequence goes on from JAVYIG010001051.1 coordinate 15,784, forward strand.
TGACGCTTTTGCTATGCAATATTTAGCAGGTACTAAGCTCCCAGGTTTTCGTGAAAATTATGTCAAGTACGTACGTGCCTAGAATTTTGGTCTTCTATAATACAGGTCAGTGTTAAAATTGTATGTGTTCCAAGTTTGAGAACTTGCAGACTTTTGTGTGTGACGTCCATTGATAACTGTATTTGATTAATTTTTTGTAATCTACTGGTTTGCTACTACATCATGTACTTTCCCCGTTGGTATTGATGATATGCCATCTCATTTGCAGTTGTTTTAAAAAAAAATGAGCAGGATCCTGTATGGAAATTCAACTTTGACAGCAACGTCATTTCTGAAAGCTTGTTTTTGTCGAAATGTCGGGATTTTTCGGGGCGTATTCTGTGTTAATCTTACATTTATATGTATATCATATTGCATTACAAACATATAATTCCATTTGAGCTCCTGATTCTTTATTGATTTCGATTTGGAATATAGAATGCATTATGAATGAAATTATCCCTTTACGAAGATGAGACCAAACGAAACGTGTTTCCTATCTAATCTCTGCTAAAGATTGAGGCCAAGTCATGCAATCAGATTGTGCAAGAATCTGAGGGAAATAAATGTCGAAAGGTTAATTATGTAGTTAGTTAGTACATAGGATTCATTAGGAGATTGACTGAATCTTGATGTAAGGTATATTCATCGCAAGCAAAAATTGATATGTTGCATGATAGTTTGAACCGAACTATGCATGTGTCTGTAGAAAGAAGATATCAGAATCGTTTGATATTTAAACAACGATAGGAGCATTAAAAGATCCATCCTTCTCCTGTTAAATTATTGCTATGATATTTCCTCCCTCAATAAAAAAAAAACAACCTATTAATCATTTTTAACCTTTACCAATTGCCAGTTCTCACCAACTCCCTTAAAGGGAGATGGTAGTCAGTTTTTCACGTGCAGTAGATCATGACTCGCTGACACGAGACTGGTGCAATACAATTGATGAATGTGCGAGTCTCGCACATAGAAAACTCATGGCTCTTAAAAAAAGTTTCCCTAGTCTTTTGGAGAGTCTCCGGGTGAGAGAGATTCCATATCGGGCGATTGGTGGAAAATGCAAAGCATCAGATAAGGCCTTTTGGTCACAAAACAGGAGGCTATTCCTGGTGATTGAGAACACCTGTTACTGGGTAAACATCCGAATGGTGTCGAATTCCCAATGACAGTCCACTACTGAGTGCCTTTAAAGATGAAGTTGAGTTCTGGTCATGCGATTGCATTGTGAAAGAAACGGTGTGGAACCGACCATAAAAGGTTGATCATCTAGCATATAAGAATTTGTGTGTATTGCAAGGTTCTGGAATCATCAAAATGATAAGAAATTTGGCCAAGTCTTGGTAAAGTTACAAACACTGTACACAGAAAGATGTATATGGGACTACACAAACACGTGGCGTAAAAAGCCGGCCCCCCGATTTTTACGATGTTATACGCATATTTAGAATATGAAGGCATTTGAAGAGCCATGCTTTTCAAGGAACATGTCTTATCTGATGTTCTTCCACACTTGCATAATAAGAATGAGTAATGCTCACAAATTATTTTTCACCTCTTCCCAGAACTCAACCTTCTCTTTAAGTAACATCTCCGTAAACGACTGATTTTATGTACAGCGGTTCCTTTCAGTCAAAAGCAGCCCGGTAAAGCCTATATCACGTTTAAAGGTGATTAAATGCAATAGACGCTACTAATAATAGAAATGAAATGCGAACTGAGAATATATTGCCTGTTCACTTCACAAAATGTTCTGTTGCGGGTAATATGACTGCTAAGTTCCGGTTCAAAAAGCAATACAACAAATTAAATCGATGTTTTATGTCTTCCTTCCTACCGTCATATCGATGTCGCATTTGAAGGCCCTACTCCCCGAGGTGCTCATGTGCTTTTGATTTCAGTATAACATATCTTTTTCTACTATGGCGAAATCCCCGTTTGATGTCATGCGATGATAACATTTAAAAGATCACTAATCCATTAGTGCTTCGTTATGGGAGAACAAATAATATGCAAATTTACCAATAAACAAAAGGCTACAAGCTGCCATGGAGGAAGGAAAAGCTTTGTCGAGGCCGGTGAAGTGCAAACAATTTTTATAACAACCAAACTAGGAGTTGATTGGAGGCTACTATCTCTAAACATTATTATAAATTTATATGTTTCATGGGCCACTGGCCATAGGAAAGGTTCCTTCTCAGTTCGTTTATCACTGAATCAGGATGACCTCAATAATAAAATAAACGCGTCCAAAAAGGCTCTGCAATTCACGTTTGAGCGTTGATATCTGTCTTGTTACAAAATCATATTTGACGTTGGAATCATTTAAAAGCATGTCCATTCCCATTTGTAATGATACCCTATTTGTAATTATTATTTAATCGCGGAATGTGCAACACACCTGAATATAAGACCAGGTCAAAAGGGAAATGTTGTAAAATGCATTCTTATTCCTTGGGAACAACATCCAAAATCCAAAATCCAAAAATACCGTGAAGCCAGAAGTTGGATTCATGCCCGACACACAAGGCGTCATTGTAGTGACGTAGTACTACGTCAGTGACTGACGCGGCCTTTGACGTACAATATGACAGCGGATTCCGAACAAACTATGAATGGAAAATAAGCTGTATATATTGGCGCATGTACTAACGCAATCGATATGATGCCCCGTGTACCATGGGCAACACCTCAAGCGAGTTATCGGACAAGCTGATCTAGATTCAGTTTGTAGAGCTGAATCTCAAAGGTATTCCAGGGCCCTGTCTCACAAAGAGTTGATATCAATCGCTACTTATTTGCGATTGATATTAATCGCAGTTATGTACATAAGAGATAGGAGACTGCAAACTTGCGATTGATTGGAGGTCTTGCGATTGATTTGGATCAATCGCAACTCTTCGTAAGACGGGGCGCAGATGTCCATCTCCACTACCTTAAATGGACCTTGTTTTCATTTTAAAAAAAAAGGCCTTTTATAATATTTGTATGATTACATTTACCATTTTCTTTGTATATTGTCTAAAATGTCATTAGGACATACAATTATAAACAAGAAGGAACTTCAAACCAAGTTTAAGTTCTTCCATGTTTATGTTTACATAGGCTACATGTTATTATGTTCTTATTATATTCTTATTATGTTCTACCATTGCAATTGGTCCCAAGGTGGTGATGAGTGGAGAACTTCGATCCAGGTAACGTAACTATAATGTTAGAAAAATAATAACTCCCACGTTAGTATATCTACAGGGCAGCAGTCTGCCAGGGAAATGGCGTGTGTAAACTGTGTATTGACACTAAAGATAACGGGTGTCAAATGGAATTAACGAATCCGGTTTCACAAAAACAAGTAATAAATTATTCATGGGGTTCGAACGATTCTTCGAGCTTTGCCATGATAGCAACTCATCATCATGATCAAACAGGCTTTAGATTTTGACGCTGGCTAATAAAGGTCAGCCTAACCTTTGTATGAAGTTCATTTGTATGAAAGCAGAACAATAAGAGAAACAGAATGGCAAAAGATTGAAATAACTCCAATAATCATGATAATATGAGGGTTATGAATGTTTTAAATATGTGATCACTAGATGTATGTATGTATGTTTGACAACGGAATGTGATGCTCCTATTTGTCGTCTACAAAAATATCATTAATTCATGATTCTTTTTCCTAAATGCCCCTTCCCTTTGTGCACTAACTCAACAAATGATATGGGTAACATATTAATTTAGATACCCCAATAAGAAAAAAGACCCTTCTAAATCACACGTTCCAAAGAGTAATTTTGTTTGTTGGAATAAACGGGAAAGTTTTCTGGTCCTACGTCATAGTGACATTACCGGTTCAGCAAATTTGAAGTTACCACACGTATAGTGCTTACAACGTCGCAGCTTTCTTTTTTCTGATTCAAGAGAGCTACTTCTCTGATTTGTTATGCTTTTCCCTTTCCTTTAGTGTCGTATATATACTTGAGGACAAATACAGTGGATTGGTTTTCTCCAATTCCAAGTGCGGCGGAGAGATTAGATTGAGATTATAAATATGAAGGCGGGAACATGATTGAACAGAGGTATATCATATATCAGGAGGGAATTGATTGCTGAATAAATTGGATTGTATGAAGCTGACGTAAATTATCCCTGCCTGATTGATGTACATGACGTCTAGAATTGAGTTGACTTGCTATTTTTTTATGGCGTTAATTGACTCGCCGTGATTGAATGAAGCCGTTGCCTACAGAACGGCAAATAATAAAGACCATTCTGTTATTCTCATTATGCCCTTTCCCAGTCTCCGCCTCTCCACTTTATTCCTTTCTCCTCGCTAAGCCCCCCCCCCCTCTCTCTCTCTCTCTCCCTCTCTTTCTCTATCTCTGTATCTCTTCCTCCTCACCTCTCTCTCTCTCTCTCTCTCCCTTCACAAACCATACATTTGTTTTCATTACAATTAATTGTTACTATTACAACAGACAAATAAGGGTAAGAAAGGCCGATGAAATATCAATAATTTCCAAAAGAATTATAATATATTATTTTCAAACGATGCGATTAAATGGATCTACCTTGTGCAGGACATGCAGATAATACCTGTTGTGATATGGGCTTGGGGATGATCCGACGTTGGTTCGGGCGACGATGCTATGGACTATATTTCATTTAACGTACAGGGTTAGGGTTAGGTTTGCAATTGGATTTCAGGACACATTTAGGGTTGTGTTTAGCGTTGACTCAGGGTTTAAGTTAGGAATTAGTGTAGTAGCAAGTGTCGCACAACTTTGCTTCGTGTCATTATCATGTACATAATTTGATTTGGGCGAGAAAATTTAGCTAATATTATTTGTTGACGAAGAGATGTTAATTGAGTTTATGCTACTGTGATTACTCCCATGCACTTTGTATATTAAACAATTAATCAGCGGGATTGTAGTAAACAGTCGGTACAGAGGCTTTCTCAGGAAGTTCGCACAGCATTGAGCTTTTCATAATTTATGGGGAGCGCTTAGGAGAGTAAAGCGAGAAACAAAACACTGAGGACAGGTGGATTTGTTGTTTGGTCAATTCCGGTGCAATGAATAAAACCGATGAGAGTATACACATGCACAGCCTTGAGGACTTTTAACGCATTTCCTTGCTATTGAAATGATGTCTTATGTGCGATCAGGAGGAAAAAATATATAATTTCGCTGAATCAATTGTACCCACGATGGAAACGTCACACTCATTGACCTCTATGATGGGAAAGGTCAAAAGTGGGCTCATTTCCCTCGGATTGGATCGTGGGGCTCAGAGCCTAGTTGTGGAATGATTATTTCAAATAGACCATAATAGTGTTTTACGAATTTAAACGCGTTTGGCTAACGACGAGCTACTGCCATGACTACATTAACCTGTCATACATGTTATGTTATTATATCTCAAAAATCTGAATTCACATTGCATAGAGAAGTTGTTGAGAGGGATAGACATTACGGCTTGTCCTAACTATAACAAAGCGTAATGTAGGCAATTTGCATTATAAATGATGAGATACATACAGTTAATCGTAGCCATGGTAACAGGTAAATTAAATGATTAGAAAAGATGCATACATCACATCACACTCGACCCTGATGAGGTTAAAGGGGTATTTGGCAGGAATTAATTCCTTGAAATGCTAGAGAGCCATAATGGCAGCCATTAAAGCCGGGGTAATAATTGGCATAAATTGCGGATCGCCAAGAGTGTCCAGTCTGACAGACATGGGCATAATACAAAAAAAGAACATTGATATCATTAGCATTATTATTGTTCTCTAAAGCGATCTGTTTTCTCATTCTATGTATACTTCTTGAAAAAACTCCAAAGCTTGGTAGAGGCTTACCAGAAGTAGCAACAAAATACCGCATTAAATCTCAATAGATAATATAACGTTTACCAGGGAGAGTATTCTGAAACTTGTTTTATCTCTAAAACTGATGTATCTTTGCTGTTAAGATAAAGTTAATGTTCTAAAATTTTTGGTAATTTTGGCTTAACTTTTATTGTACCTTTTCTGTGATTGTGTGCGTGCGTGTGTGTGTGTGTATATGTGTGGGCGTGCGCGCGAATACGTGTATGTCAGTGCATATTTGGTAAATATAGCTCCGTTTAATTTAGAATATGGATGTATAAGCTGATAAATAATAAAATGCCGAAATATATTAAGGATATCGTGTGCTATCGACCGATAAACGTTTATACCAGATATGCAACTACCTGTCCTCTATTCATTAAAAAACACAAAACCGAGTATTTCAAAAGATCTTTCTGTTATCAAGGCTCCGTTATATGGAATACACTACTCCCTTCTTTACGTTTATTAAACTCACTGGATTCATTTAAAAAACACTGCAAACTCCTTTCTCTCACATAGTTTAAAATAGTACTTACATGAATATTTTACCCCCCCCCCCCCCATTTATTTCAATATTTTATCTTGTTTAATTTGTGTGTTCATTATAACTTATGTATGTTTATATGTTTTGTAAAAATGTTTTTGATTATGTTGATACAGGGCCCCTTGGTCGAGCAGTTTTTATAACTGAAAGGGCTACCCTGTCAAAATAAAACGACAAATAAATAAATAGTGTCATTTCACAACGCCCCTATCGTCAGAGTCAGCAGCCATACAAGTTAGCCTACGGAATTGTACCCAAAAAAAAAATCGTTAAAAATTCATTTTTTGTTTAAACGAAAAGCACATCCACCCCGACTTACGTTATCACTAGCTCTTTCATTGGAACCCTCATGTCCCATTGACTTTTGAAAGTTCACCCACCGTAATTTGATCAAAATAGATGGCAAGCTCGTCATTGCCTATAATACACATGTGAAACAAGTCGAACTTTGGACTCAGTTTGCCAAGCGATTTTAAGATTATAGGTCAAGCACACGAAGGATAAGAAGCATGAATGATCATAGATCACTTCTGCTTGGTTCATTATGTCCATTTCATCCAACCCCCACCGTCATTTTTCCATTTAGTAAAAGCAAACATTTTGCCGAGGTAGGCAAAAACATGAATATTCATGAACGGTCAGACAATACAGCCGTTTAGTACGTTACGTATATTGAATTGGTAGAGGTCAGAGGTTTGTGCTGGCAATATTCCAGCGAGCGGAAATGAGACAATCGGAGCAATATGTACGGCAACTTAGGAAAATTCTAAGACACTATATTGTATCGCTCTAATCCCTTTTGGATTGAAACGACGACTTTGTCTGAGTCAGAATTATGTTTAATTTATTCTGATTATTACACTTTTCGTGAGGGAGGAGAGATGAAAAGGTCGCACATGGTGACGTCAGGAAGGCGAGAGATGCAGATCGGTAAACTCCAGCTTATATTTTGCATATAAATAGAAATAGAAATCTCTCTGATCTGTAAAGATAAACATCATTTCTTGAATAAAAATCATAATGTATTTCATTAGTATCATATTTTGATAAAGCAGGTAATTTCTTCTGAATGACAAGTGAAGACCTATGTAGGCTTTTGGAAAATGAGCTAATTTACATCTCATCGAAAGAATTACCGGAATTGACATGTACATCATACGTACCCAGGCACCGCATCACTGTCAACATTAATGTAGTTTATGTCTAATTCTAAGAAAGAGGATCCTCAGGTTTAAAATGATGTATTTTTGACGATCATCCGAAACGTCGTATCGGTCCGCGCTGTGCGAAACATGATTCAAAATTCGTGGTGATTTTTCGGAATTGCTTTTGAAGACCGGTAAACTCTAGCTTATATTGTGCATATAAATATAAATAGAAATATCTTTAATCTGTGATGATAAAAATAATTTCCTGTATAAAAATCATATTGTATATCATTATTATCATATTTTGATAAAGCAGGTAATTTCTTTTGAATGACAAGTAAAGACCTATGTAGGCTTTTTGAAAATGGGCTAATTTACATCTCATCAGAAGAATAACCGGCATTGACATGTACATCGTACGTGCCTAGGCCAAAAATATTAACGAGTTAAATTCCAACGGCATTTTAACAATTCCTGTACTTGGCACTATGACACTCATCCGACCTTTCTCGTCCAAACTTTCTCATTCTTTCTATTTTTCTTGTGGGCCTCGGAATAGCATTGTCTAGAAAGACGGCGCTATATAAATGCCTATTATTATTATTATTATTAAAGACAATACTAAAGACAATAGTTCATGTGGGCGCACGCGCATACGGGTATGTCAGTGTTTTTTTTTATACGGCAACTGAGGGAAATTCTAAGACACTATATCGTATCGCCCTACTCCATTTTTGATTAAAACGCCAATTTTGTCCGTGTCAGGATTATGTTTCTTGAGGGAGGAGAATTTAAAATATCACAAATGATGAGGTCAGAAAGGCGAGAGATGTAGACCGGTAAACTCTAGCTTATATCGTGCATATAAATACAAACAGAAATATCTTTAATCTGTGAAGATAAAAATAATTTCCTGTATTAAGATAATATGGTATTTCATTATTATCATATTTTGATAAAGCAGGTAATTTCTATTGAATGACAAGTCAAGACCTATGTAGGCGTTTCGAAAATGGGCTAATTTACATCTCATCAGAACAATTACCGGCATAGACACGTACATCGTACGTGCCTACGCCAACAAATATTAACAAGTTAAATTACAACGGCATTTGAAAGACAATACTAAAGACAATAGTTCATGTGGGCGCACGCGCATACGGGTATGTTTGTGTATTTTTTTTGATACGGCAACTGAGGGAAATTCTCAGACACTATATCGTATCGCCCTAATCCATTTTTGGATTGAAACGACAACTTTGTCCGTGTCAGGATTATGTTTCTTGAGGGAGGAGAAATGAAAAGATCACAAATGGTGAGGTCAGAAAGGCGAGGGATGCAGACCGCTAAACTCTAGGTTATATCGTGCTTATAAATACAAATAGAAATATCTTTAATCTGTGAAGATAAACATCATATCTTGAATACAAATCATAATGTACTTCATTATTATCATATTTTGATAAAGCAAGTAATTTCTTCTAAATAACAAAGTAAAGACCTATGTAGGCTTTTGGAAAATGAGCTAATTTACATCTCATTAGAAGAATTACTGGCATTGACATGTACATCATACATTCCCAGGCACCGCAGCACCGCCAACATTTGTAGGTTATGTCCAATTCTAAGAGAGAGGATCCCCAGGTTTAAAATGATGTATCGTTGACGATCATCCGAAACGTCGTATCGGTCCGCGCTGTGCGAAACATGATTCAAAATTCGTGGTGATTTTTCGGAATTGCTTTTGAAGATGTTTTTTGCTTTTATACTAAATAACTTTATATGGCCGGAAAGCGAAACTTCAGAAGTCTTATGTAACATAAATATCTACTCTTAACTATAATTGATACAAAAGTTACATTTAAAAAATATGTAGGCGTTGGCACACGCATGGGCGAAAACTTTCGATATGACGGTTCGGAGGGTGCATTTTCAGCGCATAAGGTCAGCAGAGATGCCAGTGTCCTTTCGGTGTGATTCGACGGCTTGGTGTGTACTGCAAGGTTCTGGAGTCATCGAAATCATAATAAATTTAGCCCAGTCTTGGCAAAGCAACAAGCACCGTACACAGAAAGATGTATATGGGACTACACAATAATTGGTGTCGGGCCTACTTACCTTGATTTCCTTATCTTTCTATGCTCATTACTCAGTCAGTTAACATTTTCTACCAACATTTTTTGGCATCTTTTGTAATCTTGAACATTCAGTGTAAGTTTCGTTTGATTATGTGAGAATTCATTTTCTTTGTTTTACCAGAACTTAAGTTTATCTTTAAGTTTTCCTGTTTGTAATCAATACAAGGTTGCAAAGCAATCCATGCAACTGAAACCATCAACAAGTTGCATGGCGTGCAACAAACAAACGATCTCCTGCCTGACAACATGATTCAGTCACCAAAATGTTTACAAACCGTGTTTAAAAAATACCATATATAAATGCATATTCATAAATGAATAAATAAGGAAGAAGTTTTAATCCCATTGAGAGTACTTTTTTCGGATAGGGATATGTTTTTTTTTAAAAGACAATATGATATAGGGCAACCTCCCTCGAAATACAGTTCTTTGTTAAGATCTTTAGCGCATATTGAAAACGTCATCAATTATGGTATCTGATTCTAGACTAGTACTTTATGCATATATCAGAAATTACCGAAAATGAGTCTTACCCGACGTCACTAGTCGATTTACTGTCATGACTGATAGATGGACATTAACACGCACCACGTCCTGGTGATTAGAGAAAGCAGATATAAATGGCGGCTTCTTTCTTTGTTTGATTTTCTATGCTTCATTACCTTTAACATGAAGTGGCAGGTCTCTTCCATCATAAGTCGGATTTGTAATTCCCCCCACGTCAAAATAATGATATTACGGTCTTCGGAAGTAGGGCTGTGTTCTGGCTTTCGAATTTTTTCTTGCCATTTCAAAACTTCATTTTGGATGTTTATTTGATTTCTTTCTGTCTTATCTTCGTATTTAACTGTAATTAAAACAATCTGCATCATTATGCAACGTCAGGCAAGATGAAGATTCTACTAAATCACAATTTAAACGACCTTAGTTTGCGTTCTGAAGTTCGAGTTGTTCTTGATTTTACAACATACAAGATGTTCGTATCATTGTATTACCTCAGGAAAAACTAATGATATTACTACATTTAAATACCTTACACCACATTGTGAACAAAAAGATTTTTTTTTTGCCCATTATGTGTAAGATAATATATTTGTATGTAAAGTAAATGCGCTTTCCAATACCTTTTGTGTCTCCATGAAGACAGACCAATTTTGTCCCTGCCTCCATGCATGCTAAACTTCTTTTATATCTCACAGGTTCCGCAAGAATCAGACCGTATAATTGAATTCAATATGCAGGACAAAATGACTTCTGAGGTAGGCATATCCATACCGCCTTCTATAGATACCCCCAGGTACAGGAGAATTTGATGGGGTATAAAGATGCACTTTCGACATCTGACAGAAATTATCTAAATTACTGAAATATTTACCAAGTTTAGTATTGGGTATCTCTCGAATCTATTCTGCATACTTTCGGATTAAATAAAAGATCTGTAAATGCCATCATTTAAATAGGTGGGTTGGTTTAAGTCAACAATTTTTCTAGAAGATTAGATATAATGTTAGGCCTTTATTTGATGGTAAATGAAAAAAATACATTCTTGAGGCACGTTCACCTTTAACGCTTTTTTGTATTCTAAAATAATGGGCAGTGGGGTTAGTCTCGAGATGCATTTTATGTTTTACAACTCTGTCATTTTGTCATACATATCTTATTATGACAAAGTACTGGGTGATAGTAAAAAGATGAGAATTATGTTCGTATATCGTCTCCAAAAAAAGCACTCGGTCTTTGTACACATTCATATTATTTAGTCCATACTGATCTAATATTGTATAAACTAAAAACATTACAAATCGCTGATATTCACATTTTTCAAACTGCAATCTTTATGTATAAATTTGGGATAAATACTATACCTGGCATTTCGAAATATTTTTGTTCGCAAGGTCAATATTATAGTATTAATGACTGCTTTGAGAGAAATAGTTGTTTTTATACGCTCAAGGGAAGGTTAGAATTGTGCTATTGACCGAGGCGTGCCGAGGGCAATAGCCCAATTGTAACCTTCCCGAGAGCGTATAAAAACAACTATTTCTCGAATATTAAAGCAGTCATTAATACTTTTATATGCCGAAAAAAAAGAGTCAACTTATGACACCACCTTGGCCTTTATTTAGTTTATCTGCACGTTTTTTTTTTATGAGTGTATCTTTGAGAGTAGAATAAAAAAAAAAATAAAAAAAAAAAAATTTTTTTGTCGAAGATGGGAGTCGATCTCTTGCGTACCAAAGATGATGTGACTAAAATCACAGTTTTAGACCGCTCGGCCATCGCGCACTGATACCATACCCAGCAATTTTCTCTGATCTATACATTAAAATGGATTTAAAACGGCTTCGCGTGCTGGATGCTTCGCGGCAGCTCCATTAAACGGGCCCTTCTTTTACTTTTGCAATGCATTGGCACGAACTTAGATCAAGATCTATCGGCAGATGTTGTTTTTGGAAGTTTATTTTCGTCTTCATGTCAACAATGCAAGATAAAATTGTCGGTAAGATCGATCGAGATTCAATTGTATTGAAATTACCGACCAATTCATCGCACACGTACGGTATCCTCGATCGCTCAGACCATTTTTTAACATGTGAACCTATGGTTATTTCACCAAGACTGAACTATTTTCCCAGTAACCATGGTACATGTAACTGGGATTTTAGAACTATTTTTTGAACTATTACATGGGTTTGGAATTTTACCGGGAATTTTACAGGAATAGTTAAAGTTTATGAATGCAATTTCGACCAATCAGATGGCTGGATTTCTTAAGTGAGGTATATAAACATTGTTATCCTACACGACACTGATTTCCATTTATTATTATGACCTGTAAATCCTTTATATATATATAAATCGATGAGACAGATATTTAGAATGCTTTACCTGACAATATTAAACACTCTGCATCTCTGTATTCATTCAAAGCCTCGATGAAAAATATTTAATATACAAATATTCATACAAGTTATAGGAGTCTTAACGATTTTAATTTTTCTTTTATATGATGACCAGTTCATGAACAATACGAATCAAACACCTAATTCACATGGACACACTTGCACACACTTGCACACACTTGCAATTGTAGCTGCGCGCGAAATATCCCACCTGTAATCACAATAATTTCCAGGTCCCATTTATACTGCAAAAGGATTATGTGGTGTCAACGCAAACATCGCTCAAATCTATCTACCATCACCACGAAAGCCATCAAAGATTACACTAATCTGTTTGTTTATAACGTACGAAAATACGAAGGGCAGTACGCGACATATGAGAGTCTTAATTGTTGAAGGGAGTGAATTTCTTTCTTGTAAACAAGGATCTATTTCGTTGACCGATAACCGCGTGAACGATTGGCATTAACGCGCAATGCTAGAATGACATTCTTACAGAAGATTTCTGCCAAAATGATCAGTGCGAACAAATATGATTTGGCGGTTGCCCGTATATTTAGTGTAAGACAAATGTCGGGGCTGGGCTATGATAGCGCATGGAATTTATATAACACGATGCGTAGATATCTCCAGAACTTTTCTTGTCTTCTTTTTCAATCGGTTGTTTTCCGTCGAAAAAATCATCACGGGGAAAGGCATTTCCAGTTATCTCAGGACCACGAGATGGAAAACTAAAAAAATGTCTGGTGAAATTATGAAAACGGCATCGGTATCAATGCATGAGCAGTCAAGCGAAAAATGAAAAATACCTTTTCCCATTTCCCGATCAAGAGTGGGGCACACATGACAGGTTTTCTTCCTGATTCGATTAAAAGGGAAGAAGACCCTGGTAATAAGCTGGTTTTAATAAAAGCAGACAAAACACGAAAAGAAGAGAAATAAATTGGTGAAGTTTGAGCCAATTAAAAGTAGGAAAGTTATGATTTGTTGAGGTCATCAGTGAAACACAAATTGGCAACACTGTGACGTATTTTGCAAAGTCCTGTCCAATTTGCTCTTTACAGCAAATTTCGTGAACTTAATTGCTGTTGTTATTGATGGCGGAATAGATTTGTTTCTTATAGGGATTGTATATAATAACATAATGACATTTAAGGTAAAAGTATGATTGAACAATTTCTTAGGGGAAAATATAGATTTTTTTGTTTTGTTTTGGTACAGTGCATCTTAAATCAGGGCGGACTAGCTGTTTAAGGCCCATTGCCAATATTTAGCTAATGATAATCGATTAAGTTCCTAAAAATGTCAGATGTAATGTTTAATGGGAAGCCGGCCCTGATATGAATTTGGTTTTTATTAAAATTATTTTAAAAAAGAAAAATGAGAGGAACATGTCAGTACAAATTTGAGCAAATCTGATTTTTTTTTTTAATAATAATTTTTAATCCGATGAGACAATTATGAGTTTTTGAAGTTGTGATCAATCGGAAACAAATTGGTTACTCCGTGACGTATCCTTCGAGGTCCGCTCTTATTTGCTCTCCCCCCCCCCCCAAAAAAAAAAAAAAAAAAATCAGAATTGTGTTTTTCCTAAAGAAGAATTTCTACCATACATGCACCCTATTGCAAATATGTTTCTATACAAACCCTCTATGAAACAAATCTATTCCGTCATCAATAGCTAAGAAAATTAAGTTCATGACATTTTCAGCAAATTAAAGAGGACCTCGCAAAATACATCAGAGTGTTGCCAATTTTTTTTGTTTACTGATGACAACTTGAAAAAATATTAACTTTCCTAATTTTAATTGGAGTTTGCTCAAACTTTCCTCAATTTGTGTCTCTCGGGATTTTTTTCTTGTTATATTAATGCCAACTCATTATTAGGGGGGAATTCCCCTTTAAGAATACTAAAATGAGATCAAACACCGTATAAACAGTAATACTTGATTGGGTGAAGTCAACTAAGTCAGAATTTTAAAAAGTACCTGCTACACAATTTGTTATGCCTCCGGTTATTCACTTACCTCAACTGAATTTGTATTTGTATTTATTATTTAAAGTTGTTTTGTTTTGTCTCCTTTTCCAATATAAATAACACATTAATACAAACTTAGGGTTATATTAAAAGTCCTTCACTTTGTATTATCCCCCAAATTGACATTAGTTTTTTTGTATTCTAATCTCATTCTGTGTTTCTGCTTTTGTTCTTGTTGATTTTTCTCTTCTTCCTAATTTTAATGTCATTACTGGTTGAATTATTACTATGTATATCGTCTATATATTGTTTTGTTATTTGTTATGAAAATGTGGAATATAAATCAATGAAATTCAAAAGGGTTAAGTTACAAGTGGATCAACTATATGAGGGCGAGGAAATGTGGGTCCATGATTATAGAACTGTGATAAAAATAAGCACAGAAGAGGCATAATATTCATCAACTTCACTGCAAGTCCAAGCTATTGTGTTTCATTCGTTACCTACCACATCTGACATTTGAATATATATGGTAACTGTTATAAGTGCATAACTCTACTTGACCTACATTTAACAATTCATTTATTCATACCCTTGTACATTTGATGTGGGTTTTTTGGTGTTTTTTTTCGTAACTCAAGAATAAACATGATGAGTGGTGGAATGGTTGAATCGAGCCTCTGTTGGATACTTTTAGATGTAAATTTTGACATGTTTGATTCTCAAGAAACAAACATCGGGACAAGTCAATTATTTCGCATACTTAAAATAGGGCTATGAGTTCACAGCGCAGAAGATAAACCTAGAAGAAATTTTGACCCAAAGTAAAACAGATATGCGTGTTTTGAAATGCGTATTATTTTCATGGCCATTATTCTCATTTCATATATTATTACCACCTGTTATGTAGGAATATACCGCAAATATGGCAATACGAGTTCACTTCGAACCTCAAGTCCGTGTAATAGATACTGCCGCAGTCTTCAGTGGTCTGATAAATGTTTTATTAATTTCATTTGCTTCCACTTAATTGTCATGGCTCTCAAGGCATCTAGCTTTGCTTATCTTGGAGCCCTGACCAATTCTGTTTAAAATAAATTGATATTTCTTCATGTATGTTTTAATGTATACTGATTTTATTATGTATTCAGAACTCAAAAAAGTAAATGAAATGCAATGCAATGAAATTAAATTAAATGAAAATCCCAAACTACAATGATTATATGTAAAGGTCAGTCTAAATATTAGTATTAAAGTGTTTGACCGGATCTGGACGTTAAATGTCGGTCCCCACAACCCTGCCCGACAATATTCAGAATACCCTTCTCTCTGTTGTATTTAGAGGCGGCGATTCATAGGGGGGGGGATGCAGGACAACAACAGTACCCACTTTGTCAAGTAGCCCCTTTTTATTTTCTGATAAGTGCTCGCTCCACATTCGTACAAGCAAGGAGTTAGTAACTCCTTGGTATAAGTACCCCTTACCCTCGTTGATAGTGCTACCTTAACCTTTAATAATTGCCCCTATTCAAATCTGAGAGGTGTCCCTTTCATTTTGAAAAGTGCCTTTTTTTCCATTGTAAGCAGTGTCCCTCTCAGTTCTAATAAGCGCCCCTTTTACCTTTCACAAGTGCCCCTTTCGTTTTCACACTTGACCCTTTTCCCTTAAATAAGTGCCCTTTCCCTTCTGATAAGTGCCCCTTTTTCTTTTTGATAAGAGCCCTTTCCTTTCTGATAAGTGTCCCTTTTCCTTTTTAGTAGGACACATTTTTCATATCTGATAAATGCCCCATTATCTTTGTTAAAAGTACATTTATCTTTTGACAAGTACCCACTTTCCTTTTTTAAATAAAAGCTTCCTTCTCCTTTTCATAAATGCCTTATTTCCCATTTCACCACTGATAAATGCCTCTTTCAAAGTATAATGCATGCCAATTTCCTTCGACAAATGCCCCTTTTCTATATTCATTAGTTCTTTTCCATCTCTGGTAAGTACCCCTTTTCAAGTACGAGAAGGGCCCAATTTTCACTCTTGATAGTTGCCCTTTTTACCTTGACCCGTGCTCCTTTTCTTTTCTAATTAATGTCATTTGTCCTTCTGATAAGTGCCTCCTTTCCTTTCTCCATAACATGTGCCCCTTAATAAAAGCGACTAAGAGCAACATTTTCTTTAATCTTTTCCCCAAAAAAACTCGCTCGCTACACTCCCTCGCATTTAAAGTTGATATTATTTTGTTACTTATTAAAGTTCTTTCAGTCTTTCATGATGAGGTTTTGCCTGAACTCCCATATTGTTTGGTTCTTTAGCATTATAAGATTATAAGATTTTGTCTCATTTCGACCTCACAAATCTTAATATTTGTGCTCCCTCATTTCACTCGCTCGCATATGTATATTCGGACCATCACACAAAACTGCAAAATATGATGCTTAAGTAAAATCTTGGACCATGTAAAGAGAGAAACGATATTGAAACCATCCC
Organism: Strongylocentrotus droebachiensis; assembly: GCA_035222895.1. Classification (NCBI taxonomy): domain Eukaryota; kingdom Metazoa; phylum Echinodermata; class Echinoidea; order Camarodonta; family Strongylocentrotidae; genus Strongylocentrotus; species Strongylocentrotus droebachiensis. The sequence goes on from JAVYIG010001051.1 coordinate 32,897, forward strand.
TCAAAATGTATTCACTAACTTTCTACCAATGTCTAAAAATTGCGCATATCTTCGCTTTAGCGTTTCCCTTTGTGGGTGCCCCTTTTCCCCTTTTTAGTTGGTTTCTTACCCGGTGAATTATCGTTTGGTCCATATAGTTTAACAATAATTCAATCATGAATAATAATTATCATCAAATGAATCTTATTATCAAACCTTATGGAAGGTAGACGAAATTGGCATTAGACGCACTTGAAATATACTAACTGGTTATAAAACGGGTTGCATTAATAACAGACCAAATGGGTAGTAGACTAAATGAATGATAGACCAAATGGGTAGTAGAATAATTGAAAATGAGACCATATGGAAATCAAACCAAATACTATTAGCCTAAATGGTCTTCAGAACAAACGAAAAGTAGACGAAATGATTATTAGATCATGTGGAAAGGAAACGGGTTGGGTGTAGACTATACGAGAATAGACTGATTGGGTAGTAGATGAGCTGGGTGTAGACTAAACGGCTATAACGCCCCTCCCCCCCCCTCACACACACACACACACACACACACACACCCGCGCGCTCACGCACACGCACATACACGCACTTTGGAAGACGCTCCTTCACCCCCTGGTTGTAATGGAATGAAAGGCAGCTGGAAGAGAGAGGGTAAAGAAGATAGGAGGAAAGAAAAAGAGAGAAAGAGGGAGGGAGAGAAAGAGAGAGAGAGAGAGAGAGAGGGGGTGAGGGAGAGAGAGAGAGAGAGAGAGAGAGATAGGCAAGAAGGGGTAAAGAAAGGGGGATGTATTGTATTTTCTCAAAGATTTTTCAAGATAAACGGAATATAAATTGAAGGCACCTATACGAGCCTGAAACCTCCATCTGCTTGGCTATCGCGGCTTTTCAGCCAGAGAGCTTAGTTAGATATCATTCGTCTTTTTGACGATACATTACCAGAGATATTTGCTATAAATTCCATCACATGTACTTTAAAAGACATGCTTAAAAGACGGCTCGATGTCTAGTCCTACAACACTAGAGTAATGTGGACGATAATTCGTTTATATGTTGTGAGTTCAGCATCTACATAAGTGGCAGCACCTGGTCATATGATTTATTCATAAGGTTTAATAAACCTTTTTGCTGGTTCAGATAAATTACGGAGCTCTACGCCGCTTTGCAAAATACATTAGTTTGGCAGATAAAGTGCCGTGGAAGATACATGTTTTTTTCTTTTTTTTTCTTCATTATTATTATTATTAAAAGCTAATCTTCAGTTAAGGTGCTAGCATAAGAGTTTGGGAGAATTTGCTTTTCTACATGTTTACCAGACAGGAGATTGGATATTCAGACCACCAAAATAGATACTAACATGTTCGTTGAAAAAAAACATTTAATGAAAGCACAGCTGGCGATGGCACATAGGCACGCCGTATGTGAGGCACGTGTGATACACGTCAAGTGCCGAGTTGGTCCACATCTCCTTTTTAATTACTCCAAATGGGTCCTATCTCGAAGTGAGTGCTCTGAGCATCGTCATGGGGATTATGTACATTTCAATACAGATATTAATAAATAGATGTATAAAGCATTTTCCGCAAATCCCTTATTTACCATGCTTTAGAATCGAATGGGGTCCGAATATTACAACAACAACAAGAAACCAGTTCAATGTTTAATCCCTTAAGGAAAGTGGTAGTTTATGCTTTTTTTTAGAGCCAGCTGAGTCCACAGTCGATCATATTGCAAGTCAACCCTTTAGTATAATCTTTGAATAAGAATAGAAACAATCATGGCGTATTGTATTTAAATTATAGGTGTGTTAAAGGGGTAAGTTTTGAAAATGATTTTTTCAAAAGGAAATGGATCTTTTCTTTCATATTTTGAATTTCGACATATATACGACGTACGAATAAACTTATAGAAAAAACTTATAGTCTTTGGAAACGAAATTCGATTAGGTTATGATAGAAATGTTAGACGACATGTGATGGAACATATATGTTTTATTCCTTAATCATTTCTCCGAAAATAAAAAGGGAAAAGGAGTTGTTCTGATTTATACGTCAAAATAGTGTAAAAGTCTCAAAATGGAAACATGAGTTTGACCTTTACGATAATATATGGAGTTTTATATTACCAAGTTCTTTTTCAATCAACTGTTGATATTAATAGGAAGTGGCTTAAATTCAAGGTAATGCATATAAATGTTTACATGAAAAACGCCTCGTTGAAAATCATATCAGTTACAGATAACCTTTGTACATAACAACAATGTAGAAAGAATAACGCATACATTTTGTTTGTGTCCTTACTTAAATATAATATGGTCGAATTTGAGGTGTCCTGTTGACATTTAGATCATGATTTAGCTTACGAATCAAATCAAATTGTATGGGTTTCACTGGCGTAATCACTTTTACTTGTGATGGTTGTAAGAAAGAAAAAATCAGCCAACTGTTAAAATTGCAGGTTTACCATTTTTTGACAACATTATGTCAAGTTTAATATTTTATTATGGAAAGGAAATAATATATTGTAAAACAGATTTAAGAGAAGAGAAATTACGATAAAAGCGGTTTTCTTTGATCTTTTTTTTTTAAATTGTAGTCTGAGTGTATATTTTCCTGTTATTTTAATTAATACACTTTTGAATAGAACGCGGCGTACGTTTGATTTCAGCATATGTGTAAGCTTTTCGTGTACTTTAGTTTTGCCAAGCGAGGTCATTATGAAAGTCTGCATGATTGTATCTGTTACGTTGTATGTTTATATGATATTGGCTGCCTTTGTGTGGTATATCATATAATATATTGCTTCAATCGCGATTATTCATGCTTACTGAATGCAATATATATGATACACCACGAAAGAAAGCTAATATTTTTAATTAATATTATACATTAACAAAATCGATCTGCACTGAAATTTAAAGGATTGAAAATGTCAATTCAATTAATGAATTCCAATGAGGATGCACTACATTAAACAAAAAGTTCCATGGCAATTTTCCAATCCAACAGTATCTCAAATATTCTTAAAGAAAAATTTAGCAAGACAAAATAAACGATGATCCAATTTATTATTAATTGATGCGCGCGCAGCGTGCAATATTGCACGCTGAATCTCCATCGGTGGAGTGACAAAATATACGAAGAGAAAGCAATATGCTTTCAATATTGAACTCGATCAACGAAGGGGAATCAAATACGTGATTTTATTCTCTGGAAAAAGAGGCTTGTATGGATTTGATTCCCTTTCCTTGATCGAGTTCAATATTGCTAGCCTATTGGTTTTCCTTTGTATATAACGTCACTCCACCCATGATAATCATCGTGCAATATCTTTACAATATTGCACGTTGAGCGTCATTCTCTCGTAATATTCAATCACGCGCGCGCTTATGAGGAAGAAATACATGCTCATGTTTGCTTCTATCGCTGAAATGTGTAAATAAACTACTATAAAAGTAATTTTTATCAAAAGACCTGTATACGATTGGTAATATTACGTTTAAACCCCTATTTGTTCAAAATTTGTATCATCTTTCCTTTTGACATACCAAATTTTGCTTAAAGACTATTTAGTTGAGAGCATAAGTCGAGACACTGCTGGACAGGAAATCGCCATAGAAATTCTTGTTTCATGTTGTGCATTATCATGGGAATTTGATAGTTAATTGACCTTTTTCATGCCTTTAAATTTTACTGTAGTTTGAGTTTGTATGTATATTAATATTGGCTTTCTTTGGTGTTAAAACAGATATATTGCATTCGGTTAACATGAATATTGCACTTGTCTTCGAACCGCCAAACGAAATTCTATATATTTGATACACCACTCAAGGACAGCCGATATTATATAAATGTTTGACATTGTATAATAAAGGAAGGGGAAAGAAAAGTTCACTCGAAAATGAAAACATGTATAGGCCTACTTTCAAAGGATTTCAGTATCCTCTGTTACATTCGCAATCTAGGTCTCGGTTAATTGTTTCCACGAGTCGATCAGTCATTGTTGATGGAAAAATCATTTACCTTTTAGCAAGTGATAAAAAACGATCCTCATAGAAGCCTGGGCTAAACAAGATTTAAAAGGAAAAATACTAGATTGTAAACTATGAAAGATTGATAAATATTTCCTAAAATATTCCATTATCTTCGAGCGATCATCAATGAGAGAAGGTTGGAAAATAACTACGTTCTATTTTTGGGAAGATTTATTTTATGTGCCTGTTAAGTAGTATTGTAATGGTGATATATTGCCTTCGAGCCGGGATAGGATATATTGGTTTTCAGGAAATCAAGATGAATTCAATCTGGAGTTGAATAACCCTTTTCTTTTTCCCTTTCGCATTTTTGCAAATGGATTCGTTGGGAGCTTATTGTTGCCATTGTTCTTAAAACATATCCACGCAGGCCGTTAGAAATAAGGTTATGCAATTTCAATATGTTATGAAAGAAACTCTCTGGAAGCAACTGGAAAAAAGTCGCTTATGTAGCACATAAGACAGGGTGTATACTGTGGGGCAGCGTTTGCCATTCCTTTTGAAATTAAACAAGTTTGTGTCACCCCTATTCCAAGTTTAACCCAGAAGATTTGGTTGTCATCATTCTTATATGTACACAAGTGAACCTCTTGCCCTAATCATACTAATCAGGCTTCTAAATTTGTGAGCAAGCAAGCAAAATATATTAACATATTATTTCTAATCGTAAATCTTTTTGTGTGTGTCATCAATTTACACTAGATGAGATATCAAAGTATATTATATTCGAGCAACTCGATATTAGGATATTTTGGCATTTCCTTGCCCATGTTACCGGAAATGACCCTGTTTCCTAATCTTTGAGCGAGGAAAATAAGAAGGATTTTACTGTGGTTGAATTTTTTTTTTCGATGTATATATTAATATATACATAAATGTTTATATTTCAATCCATTATAGATGAGATCTATTTGAGCATCTTGCTGCACGAATATGATGGTATAATGGCAGCTCGCTTGCCGAATATGGGATTATCTATGCACTTCGCATCCTGAATCCATCCCGTTTCTACATTTCGCGAGCGAGCGAGAAATATGACCCTCTACATGTTTTTTAAATGTTATATTCTCATCAAAATACACAAGAAAAAATGATTTTGGAATCTTGCGGTTTCTAATATTTTGATTTCATGAAGAGGCTTTTATTCATAAATACACTTTTGATAGTACGAAACTTTCCTCACGGCACCCCTAAAGATATCTAGCGGCATCCCGGTTGGAAAACGCTGCCTCGGGATTTCGGAGTCATCAATGTGATAAGAAATTAGCTCAGTCTGGTTGAAAGTACTCAGTACCCAGACATGTGTATATGGGACTACACATACATGTGACGTGAATTTTGTTCGAAATTCTTCACCTATTTCTTGTCATATTTCAAAAATGAGGGCAATTCAAGAGCGGCCCTGTTTAAGGGAACTTCTTTTTCTTTAAGTATATTCTTCAACACTAATAGTGTGAGTTGTTAATATATTATTATAGTTTTTCTGAAATGATAATGAAATTCACATGTCATAGTCTGGATTATAAACACAAATACTTCCGTAGTTAGCTCGTCCCAGGTGTCGCCTATGTGTGCTAGTGATAGTTATCAAGGTAGCGTTGCCATGGATTTAGAGTACATTTCCACCAAGTGTGACCCATGAGAATCGATCATTTATTGTCAATAGCAGGTGCTTGAATGGAACAGTTTTCCTACCATTATTATGTCATTGTCGCCTCCCGTCTATGGTGTGTATTAAACGTTGTGTATTCATCCCTCAGCTTAAGGAGATTCATTTTTGGTGTGTGTTCAATTATATGCATTTTGATCTGGAATTATCTACTGATGAGTGTCATACGAACATTGGAAAGTTGATTGAGAATGTTTTTAATTGGTTGAAAGAAGAAAAAAATCTGCATGTTTACTACTATTATGTGTTGTTTTGTTTATGTTTTGTCTTTGGGTTATTTTTCCCGTGTCCGCACTTTATACATCCTGACCTCTTTTACGATTTAATCGCTTTATTATTGAAAGAATCCCTGTTTAAAACGCTCATCCCGGAAGACTGTCTCACCTTTCTTCATTTCTCCTTCATCGCATATACTCATTAAGAAGCTTTCACCTCAATTAATAGCTTGTTTGTCGGTCAAGAATCGAATTTAAAAAATAGTGACGCATTGAAAAAAAAAAACACCTGTTCAGTTTTGCTACTTTTTCTCATTATTTTTACAATAGCCTCCGCCAAACATGCCAAATATAACCCATTCAGAAATCCTGCAGATTTCCAATAGACGAATCACTTGGGTGCTGGTTTAACACGATAGTTCTGGGCTCTGTGGTGTCAACCTAACAGCTAGCAGTGGCGTGTCGAGCATTATAATGAAGCTTGCCAGCGCATTCCCCTCCCCCGGTTTGAAAGGCTCTAAACATTAAACACAATATTCCGAAACGCCCCCCCCCCTATTTTCAGTTTGCCATCGGCAATTCCCATGTTCTTAATATCAATGGACGTGAGACTTGTGTGAGAAGCAGTTTCCACGTGGGAGGAACATTTGGGAATAAAGAAGGCGTTATCGGGGTGAATTGTATAGACTCGTCACTGCCAATATGAACTCCACCATATATTCATATCCTCGCTGCTGTAAAGCGATCTCAAGCGAGCATAGTGATTATGGCAATGATTTATAGTTTCAAGTGAGATAATTCATAGCACGAAGTAGGGCAATTATTGTTAATAGGTTATTATTATGTCAACGGTCTGGTGCCCGAGTTCAAATTTCCTATGCACTACAATGCTAAATATTCTACTCGAGTAATATACAATACCCAACCACACTACTAAAATATTATAATCGAGTAATATACACCACTCACCCACACTACTAACATATCATAATCAAGTTATATATAATACTCAACCACACAACTAAATTATTATAATCAAGTATATACAAAACTTAACCACAATAATAAAATGGTATAATCAAGTAATATGCAATACTCAACCACAATACTAAAATATCACAATCAAGTAATATATAATACCCAACCACACTACTAAGATATTAGGAGGCTGATCACAGTGCACTCACAGATTATCTGCAACTCACTGGGTACACTGTCAAACTTGAAAATCAGACTATTTACAACTTAAGAATTATAGACTTTGAGAGCGGGTATGGGCTCATTTTTTTTCACACAAAGTAAGTTAATTCTTTTATCCAGGTATATGTAAATTTTTCAAATCGTAGGTTATGGAAATATATTTTGTAATGATTTTTTAATATAATTTTACTGTTTTCCAGTGTAGCGCCTTCTATGTGTAGTGTCACCACTGACACGATAACTACTCGCGCTGTGACATATTTGGTTAAACACCACTATCAAAAATGGGCTGTCCTCATATGATCCATTCAATGGAAATCAATGACCTTACGATAATGGTTAGATGTGACCTTTCTCATGTACGTGCAGTGATATTAAAATTGAAGTATTGTTTTGTTTGGGAGATCAAATCTATAGCAACAAAACAACAACAACAAAAACAATCAGAGGATGATTCAGGAGGCATTAAGTAGTCATTGGTTTTTCACAAATATACCAGATTTAAGTAGTTATATTGATATGTACAGTTTCAATCATAAGCTCAAATTTGTAGTCTATCGACTGGACACTTGAGGACATTGCAACAAGTTACATTGACGTCTCAAATGTTTTTCATTTCAACCCATATACTGCCTAAATGTCCCCTACTTGTTGATTACTGTTAGACAGGTAAAATAGCTTCGTGAAGAAGAACAAATATTACGGAATATTTGCATTTTTATGTTGCGAATATATCATTGTTTGCGCAGATACAAAATACTCTCCAAGATGAACAATCCTGTAAAGTTTCAGCTAAAATTAACATTTACAAAGTCCTGATATTAGGTTAGCACATATTAATTTGCTGCTCTTAGTCATTCTTTGGGCATTTCTGCACCTGCAGATGTGTAAAGTTGAACAAATTGGCATTTTTTACAACTGTGTGTGTTAAAATACAACAAGTCTGGTCATTGATAGTTTTCTAAACCGCCTTTACTTTGAAGCACCATAGCTTCTGTCAGAAAATGCAAAGTTTGGGCTTTGTAATACCTATATTCTTTTAAAAAGCCATGTAAAATTGGGTAAGGTATTTTTATCTTATTATTTAATTATATGGCAGGATTTTTAACTTAAGCAGTGTCCTAGTATTCGAACTATGCAAGGAAACCCGTTTACTTTTTAGACTTCACTGTCAGACACTATTGAGTGACTGACTGACTTCTTTTTTCTTTGGTAATTAACATACATAACATGAGCTGTAAAGGGTTCATGAGCATATGTCTGCATCAATAACCAACTTCTTGTAATGGCTACAATTAAACTGATTGAATCTTTGCGCAGCACAAAACGTACGACCATTTGGTACTATTTAATTAAACCAATATAAACTATTTAATTAATTTTTTTTTTTTTAATTAAACGAGCGCGCTCGTTTAATTCGATTCGAGAACTAACGGTAGTTATATTCCCACAAAAAGACATTTTTGAGTGAAGTTCTAAATTATTATAATCTTTGAAACGCCGTTGAAACTTAACCTTCAATGTTTGCGTCATTTGAAACAATTGATATGATAACTTCTCTAATTCTTAAGTCGCACTAATAGATCTCCAAATAGATATCTATATATAATCATCAACAAGATTTGACATCAATTCAATGTGCTAAATAAAAGATACTTGATAAACAATCACTTCAAATGTATTAGATTCGATTCACTAACAAATTGAAATCATTTACCTTTTGGAAGAGTATCGTTATGATAGCAGAAAATAAAACGAGCAAAGAATTCTCATAAATTTTGATGGTATATCTAATTTGGGCTGGACTGTTCTAACCATTCTCGAACATTAACCTGTAGGCGGTGTTTTTACGTATTTTTGATATGCAGCATACTTAAAATGACTCGGTAACATTGTTGAAGGTTGATGGAAAAAACTGCGTGGTTTTTGAATGAAATGTTACTAATTATATTCCTTCTACTGTACTACCCCTCTAACAGGCAAAAAATCCTGACAACATTTTAAAACCTCATTAAGATATTTATGCTTTTCTTTGAAGGCGTCACTGTGCGACATCCTTTAAAAGTAAATTCTCTCAATCATTTTTGAATTTTCCCAACCGTTTTTCCATGAAAATAAGAAATAAGACAGGCTTTTAAAAATCTGTCAACACTTAAATGTCTGGAATGGTATAAAGAGCCAATCGTTGCTTTGCGACATTCACCTTAAATGGATTTGAATCGTAATAATATAGTTGGGAGAATTAAGGAATCGATCAGATCAGTTTTTGCCAATTTTTATCATTAATAATGGTCCATTTTCATTCGAACTTTCAGATTATCTTTAATGTACATTTAACATTGAAGTCACTACCTTAGCACCATTTTTTCTCATTTGAACAATGTCATGTACTAAGTCCCCTTAAGTATTCTTATGAATGTGATTGCTCTGAGGCCTCAAGAATACAAGAATACAATGAACTCTCTTTTCTACACAGTAAACGTGCCAAAAAAAATTATAGTACTTACTTAGAATTCGAACTCTATTCAGCAAAATTAATCGCTGTGTTGCCTCATAAATATATTTACCATCTGATAATACTTGAAATTAATTCATCGCTTTCATTAAACAATTTGGACAATCATGCTGGATAACTAAAATACACTTTGTGTGGGTGCATATGTGCGTGTTGTCACGGTCTGTGAGTGTGCGCGTTTGTGTATGTGTATTTACATCCGTCGAATGAACTCCACCCGGATATCTTCACTACGTTGCTAACGGTTTGGTTCGGGTCGATCTTAAGCATGATAAGTTCTATAAAGTTGTTGCGGGAGGAAAGGCGATTCTTTGAAGCATTTGCGAATCTCAAACGCAACCAAATTGAATGTCAAGTCTCATCTGAACAACGGTAAAGCAGTTTGTTGACATACTTGTACCACCATGTACTGCGAAGACTCTCGGACCATCAAGCCTAGACATCTGAAAGTACACTTGTTCTGTTCTTGGCAGTGAACGAGTACAGTGACTAATGTGTACGCCGATTCGGACTCCTATCCACTGATATAAAAACCTCCTACGCTTTTAATTGGACTACACTGGCTGTCAGTGGGTAAGGAAAAAACATCCAAATCCTGTTGTTGGTTCACAGACACTTACAGTGAATAGTGTCCAGGTGCGATAAGAGTCTACAGTAGTGGTTGCCTGGTTCATCGCCCTTAAACCACCAAGCTCACTTAACATAATCTGTTTAGTCTACTCAGGGCCTGCCGCAGATACAAACTTGAGATAGTAATTTCCCTCGGTTGCTGTTTAAACAGGAGAATCAATGGGATCAGTGCACTTACCATTTCCGAAGACGTCTACATTTTGTGGATATGTTCTAGAAACGAAACTATTAAAAGTCGTTTCGACATTTGTTTAAGAAGTAATCCATCCTTTACTCCAAGTTTCATTTGGAAAAGACCAGATAAATCAGAGAAACAGCAGTATTTATCCAAGATCAAACCAAGTTGGAAAATAATAAGAAAGCTAATAAATATTGAGAGATATTGGAATCGGACATTACCACTCTAACTTCTTTGGGGAAAGCACTACAAAATGATGTCATGGTTGTATCCGAAATCATCGCAAAGTATTACTTCTCTCCCGGAAAACCTTTTTTCATTGGTATGGTTAAGTTTTTAAAGTATATAGCACGTTGTTACACGTCCTCCTTGAGCAAAAAGATCATGCTCAGTAATACGTTTTGATTAATTATATTCTAATACCTTCTTGGGTTTGGTGGCTTTGGAACATATCCAAAGTGATCGAATAAACCATCAAAGTTAGAAAATTCCGTAAGAAAAGTAACTTAAACTTGTAAAACTTTGTATTTTTTTCTTGTGCTTCTTTTGTAAATAATAATTGATGTGACTAATATTAATTTGTTCAATTGAATGCAGGCTGACTTAGAGTTTGGATTTCCTACTTAACATGGCCCCTTATACTTTGTGGAGTAAAATCTGATACACTTTGTAACCACACGAAAAAGGTCTTATACCAATTGAGTGTGGTTTTTTATCGGATTTAAATACATTGATCTACATTTGCCACTCTCCAAAGGTTTAAGCCATTTGGTATACAGAAAACCCTCGAGAGTTTTTCGTAACTTATGGGGCTGATTGATTAAGGGCTATCCAATAGCGACAATGATGGCTAAGAGGATATAGATGATAGATCGTTGTCAAATTGCTCCCCTTTTATTTGTCAATAATGTTCAGTGAAAAATCGTTGTTATGGGCCAGACAGCGACGATGTATGCTAACGAGTCTCTCTAGCAACGATTTTATCGTCTTATTGGACTCGCTTGGTCGTTGATTTTCTTGGACAGACCTCGAAAACGATACCTGGGCGCCAATGGTTTCGTACCTGGATATGATGTTAGCTCAGCAGGAATCATTTCGGCAGTGTCCTTTTGGGTTTATTGACACAACCCCAGCAAATTTATCCTTGCATGTATTGTATGCTAATCTGTATCTCAAGAAACATGGACTGAAAAATAAGGACAAAAACAGATTAGGAAAAATAAAGGACCTAGGAGTTTTGCCAGACCTAATTCCGAGGGCAGCTGGGCTCCAGGTATCGAATACAAATGCTGAGGAGGATACCTTCTTTGTTAACGTAGAGGAGTGAAAATCCACTTCTTGTGGAACCCACATCACATCACAGAGAAGGCGCGATAGCTCAGCCGGTAGAGCAGTGGTCTCGTAATCCGGTGACCTGGTTCGAAACCAATTCGATGCGCTAGTGCCCTTTGGTAATTAAGCATTGATCCCCATTACCAGGTCCATTAGAGAGGACCTAAAGCCGTCGCCTGGTTGCCTACTAACAAGCATTTATGCTTTCTTAGCAGTCAGGTAAAATAACCTCCACCACCACCACTTTAGTTTTCAAAACTGTTGGACAATGGATTTCTACTAGTTTTAGCTCAGATTTCCCTCCAAAATGGAGACCGACATGTGACTACCAAAAGAGTGTATTTCAACTTGAAAAGTTGATCTTCACTTGGGACAATAATTATGCGCATCATAAATTACAAATAGTTATCATGGTTCATCAGTCGTATCATTGAAATAATGTAAATAAGTATTACTAAAATCCCATCTGTACTAGTTTGGCTAGGAGGGATTAGACCACCCAGGAAGGTCACTGACAAGTGGCTATCGCATCAACTCAGCTCTCAATTAAGAGGATCATTAGGCATTGTTTTCGATATAGAGGGAGCAAGTAGCTACAAGTAGTACAGTGGGCCTTTAAACAATGGATCAAGTAACATGTAATGGATGACCTCTTCAGCAACAAAATGCTTGATGGCTTTTCCATTTGTGTTCGTTCAGAACTAGAAAGTAGTTGGCTAGTAGGTGTTTTGATAGTAGGTGTGATTGTGATAGTAGGTGTTATTATCGTCACTAAGGATGAGTTTATGGGCATCATAAGTCCAACTGTTACAAGAGGTTGTAACCATAATCCTTTACCCTGGATACTTATCACGACAACTGACACTTATGGAAAATTATATTTGGATGGTAAGATTTCTCTTGAAAAACACGAATAATTTGCTGAAAAATCATATAGATATGATAACAGGCGTAAAATGCTTCGTGGCTCTAGCATGTAACGTCACGAATCTTGACGCTCTACGGAGGACCGCTGAAGGCAGAAAATCTTAAAATTAACAGTTTTGAGAGATGATTACTGCGAGCCCCAAACATATTTTGAAGAGGGAAGATGTTACCATTGATCAGTATCGCTTCCCCTTCGCAATGATATGAATTTGGCATCAATTCAAAACACTTTTGATCCTTCGGATGACTACTTTAATATAAAAAGACGATTATGTACTTAAATGCATGTTGATCGGTACCGGAAGTCAAATTAAACATCTCTAATGGATATCGGATCAGTACTTGTTAGGAATATAATGTTGGAATTCTGTTTTCGCGACTTTCACGGCATCCTGGTTGGATTTAAGGTAATCATTGTAATAAAATAAGTGTCTAAGTGCCCTTATAATCACTCGGGATGGATATGTGTTGATTTTCGAAAACCTGTCATCATGATCACTTTTATCTGATACTAAGACGTGAAATTGTATTAGCATTTCCAGCAAACAACATAAGAGCACTTTAAAAATGAAGTCAGGAAGAGGGCATTGTACTGAAAAGTTTATATTAATAATTATGATAATAATAACAAAAATGATGATAACAATAATGCTAATTCTACTACTACAACTACTACTACTACTACTACTATTACTACTACTACTTCTAATAATAATATTAATAAAGATAAAGATGAATTTCTGAATTGCATATTAAATTTATAGCTAATCTTGCGATCTAGTATGGGAATCGTATTTTGAGAGAAAATTCCCACGATATATTCTGGAGTGTTATCCTGCATTAGATTCGTTGTTTCAACCAGTGAAATACAACAAAAAACTTACTGGGCATCATCGTCGATAAAAACCACAATTCACATCTGCAATGTTAAGAACATGGTCATTTATTTGTAATCTTGAACATTCAGTGTAAATTTCGTTGGATTCTATGAGAATTTATATTTACCAGAACTCAAGTTTTTCTTTAGTGTGTGGGCCTTGCTTCATTTTAAGTTTGAAATAGGTGTGGGCGGTGTCTATACAAAACATGTGCAGATGTACCAAGGGGATGACAACAATTGTCATGTCTGATATTAACACATCAGTCTTTTAACAACATTTAAGAGAAAATAATACACAAATCATGCTTATGAATTCCAGATGTCAGTTCTAGCGCATACAAGACCATGTCCGTCATTGACAAATCCAACATAGGCAACGCATCGCCGTTGGCGCCATGGGCAAACGACGTTTTCTATTCAATTTACCTCCAGGGTTCATCAACATTACTTTCTCAACTATCATTCTGTTGAATTCTATAGACGGAAACTTTCTGTTTTGTAAAAAGATTTACATTACTGGTGAGCTTTTTCGTATCTGAAAAGAGAATCTTCAAAATCCTTGTGTACTTAAAATGAATACTGGCATCTCAGGGTTCTGACGTAATTTGGGTTTAAGGTGGCGTCAAACGGTTTGATCTTACAAAATATCGATGAGCCACGTTAGTTTCTCCTAAAAAGAAGATATCGAGCCCTCGAACATCCCTTCTGCCATGCCGAAAATGTTGAGATTTTGCCATATTTATACATAGTCCCCATGTTTACGGGTTTTGTATGAACTTGATTGATTTTTATAGGCAGACTACATGACAACCATTCACTAATCTGAATGCAGTGTATCACACTCGTGTCGCTAGAACTTAACATAAATGAAAGTCAAACACACAGTTTGAGCGTGTCTCGCATATTTCTCGGCAAAAGACGCGTGACAATGCATTTTTATACGAAAGTTAAATTGTCATGAAACACATTTTCTGACACGAATTAGAGAGCATGGAGTATATTTCGGTGTAGATCTTCTTTTCGACCTCATACTGCGTTAACTTTCCCGTACGTGATGCTCTGTCAAATGCTTATGCATTTGACAATCAATACATCAGATCTTTGGCGTTAACTGGATACTATAAAAGTGCCCTAGTCACACAGTCACCCGCCGACTCCTAAAAATATGCCCTAGCAATCTGGGGGTAACCAATTATTATTTCGGTCTTTTGTCAGTCTGGCGTTTGCCCCGTCGTTGTGATTTGAGTACTAATATACACTGTGAAGTATGCAGTGAAGATTGTATTTCTTTGTGTGCAATAATATCATTATCGGGAGTTCGAGGTAACACATAACCAGCGTACATCGTTGCTGGACTAGTTCCCAACTTGTCAGCCGCTTCATTCACTTCTTGTCTCGTTTTGAAATCGATTTTACATCAATCGCTTCCTTGATTGCTTTTTCATTATTCATTTTATTATCATAGCTTGCGTCAAGGTCAAGCTAATGCCTGTGGCACATCGAGCGTTATTTCGATTTCTCTAACCCGCGCTAATCAGGGTTGTAAAACTAATGAGCCCTTACACCATTGATTCAACGCAATGTTTGCATTGTTTATTCTTAATCTTTTTCCCTGGTGTCGCCTTCACATGGTGCGTCTTTTATAGTCACTGACGCAGTGTAACGTCAAGTTAATGACGCCTCCTGTGGGACTCGCATTACGGTGAAGCAAGGAGCTTTTATCCATGGCCTTTGTGAAACTATAAATGACGACCAATGAACCAGGAGTTGAAACGGGGCGTTGCGGCGTGCGCCTGTAATCCAGCTAAAATTGATTGAGACGGAGGACGCAGGTTCGAAACTGAGTCACGTCTGTCTCTAAAGGTCGGTCCCCAGATGTAAATAACCATATCTGATTGATACACGTCTGTAAAACCCCAATTACACACACACACGCACACGCAAACACACACACACACACACGCACGCACACACACACACGGGAGTCAAATATATGTATAATTATTTAGAGAACACCACAAACCGCACCTATAATCTACATCATGTGCTGAATAAAGCATCCCGACTGAATATCTAAAGCGAATATCTAAAGCGAGTTCGTTTGTAAACCGAAGGAATAGATATTGCACAGAGTAATTACAAGTAGAATATGGCTTTAGTATCTGTTATGTTCATGAATAAAAAAAATGCTAGAATTTCATCGCATTGTCTAGTCTAATACAAAAGGGAGGAGAGAGCATCTACGTTTATACCTTCATCCACATAAATACGAAAATAATCTTCGTCGACGTCTTGTAAATTTTTAAGACATAGCTAGATGATGTACAAAGGGACCGCTTAAAAACGAGGATGCTACTGATAAATGTTGCCATGGTAGTGGTTTTATCTTGTCAAACGTACACGTCCATGAAAATACGAATTCCAATTAAGAAAGTTTGTTGAATTTTACCTCATTTTCTTTAACCTATTGAAGCATTCTCCGGGGGAAAACGGTGCGAATGCAGTGCTTGTACCGTTAACACTCACCCATTTCAACTAGTGTATTGTAAAAAAAAAGACGACATATAAGAAAAACAGATTGGCAGAAGTTTTCATTAAGTCGGACCAATAATTAGAGATATAAAAATATCTCAGAATCTCAAGTTAGGAATTTCATCCGTGGATTGTGACGTTAACACGGACAACTCTCCCATTTGTGGTATACAAAGATATAATTAATTTTTGTTTTTCTCATATGTGCCTTTTCACCTTTTGGCATTAACCTGAATGTATTATGGATATTAATATATTGTTGTAAGCCCGCTAAAGAGAAAAGACCACATTTCAGTCATTTTTTGTTTTGGAGCAAATGGGAAAGTTGTCCGCCTCTTCATCACCCGAGAAACAACTGATTCAGCCAATTCGAAAAGCCCATACCTAAAGTGATTACAACTTTCAGAAATTCATAGCCTTGTCCTTTATTGTCCGATTTCAGTCAAACTTACACCAGTCTGCTTTCTTCTAGTGCAGTTTGCTATCGAGGTTCGATTTCCTTTTAAACACTAAGTTGCGTGATTCTTGAGCGCAAATGCGCATTGTGTCTTCTCGAAAGGCATATTGTGTTCAACAGCTTAAAGGCATCGTTTAACAATGTTAAATCTGAGCTGCATGGCCCTACAAATTATCAGTGTAAAATTGAAGCCCTGCGGAATGATCATGAAGTCTGGCATCTGCCTCGTCGATGTGATTTGAGTACTAATATACACTGTGAAGTATGCAGTGAAGATTATATTTCTTTGTGTGCAATAATATCATTTTCAGAATGATCATGAAGTGCCTCAAAAAGGTAGAAATCTTTGAGTGATCGGTTTTTACCATACTCTTTTCCCCCAATAGACTATAGTGTTATAAAAACCGTTAGGAAAACGAAAAATGAAGTTTCGATTTTCAATCATTAATATCTTGATGATCAGACAGACCATCGGCTTGTAAACGTCATGGGGTTCCTGACTGAGCTATAGGTCTAAAACTATCATTACAGCATGAGCTAAATCCAGGATTTAGTGGTTTTATCTTGTCAAACGTACACGTCCATGAAAATACGAATTCCAATTAAGAAAGATAATCAGACAGACCATCGGCTTGTAAACGTCATGTGGTTCCTGACTGACCTAAAGGTCTATAATTATCATTGCAGCATGAGCTAAGTCCAGGATTTTGTTTCAGAATCTGAGACAAAGTCACCCGATCCCTTGAAGGTCACCATCTTTTTGGTGATACGAGCCGTCAGAAATCATGAGATCTCATTCGGTAATCCTCCAACAGTGTTACTTGAGAAATATTCTCTAGAGATATTCTTGATTTTACTTAAAACCTCCAAGAATATAAGACGCATGTACGCATATAAATTGCTGAGTCATCAAACGCTTTAAATACGACATGACAAGAGATTGAGAAAAGGAAAAAAGATAAAAAGCAAGCTAAACGAGCGCTCCAACTACCAATTGAAGTCTTTATTAGAACATCGAGTCAAACGAAGCAACAGCAGTACTTCGCACTGTCAAAATTATGTTAACATATATCTCTTGTATTTCGCCCCCTTAAACACTTGTTTTAATACCGTTTGTATTTAAAACTGAAGATTGATTTGTGTTGTTGTTCTTGTTGTAATTGAAAAAAGGGCAATAGCAACAAAAACAGCCATACTGAAGAGTTCGTGAGGACTATTATACTATTCTAGCTAGCATTGCTTTACGTCTACTTTCAGGCAGCCAATCACAGTCCGTTAATTTTTCGCGCGCTTTGTTTTTTTAGCTTTCGGTTATATTGTCTGATTTCGACTTTCTGTTCATCCTTGCGATTTACTTGACAAGGGCAACTCGAGCACCTTTATTATTTTTGTTTGCGTTGCTATTTTTCGATTTATCTTGTATAACATCTCAGAGAAATGCGGTGAATAAAAAGGCGTATAGGCTCTTATTCTGCATGAATATTATATATTAGAATATTAGAATGTTAGGCACCTGGATCTGGTATCTTTCCGATGTACATGGAACAAAATTTTCAATCGCATATCAGCCTAAAGATATAAGCATATAAGGATAAGACTACCACATATAAATGAAGGAAACTTCACTCAATCCTGCTTCGAATAAATAAATCGGAAATAAGCAAGGGATTTGGAAGTGAAAGTTTGTTTTCTATAATCGTAAAGGTGATACAAAACATGATGATACTTCCTATTTCACACTTATGCACATAAATAATCAGAAGGAATTAACCACCGCAATAATGTATAAACAGATTAATCCATATATATATATATATATATATATGTTCAGAATTTCAGAGTGAAAAACAGAGGATCAGGAAAGGAAAAACAGATTTAATTTTAACTCAAAACTGGTCTCAATACGGCATGGAAATTGAGAAAGACATTGATTTTGGAGAGGAGGCAATCCCATGATCTGTATGGCCCGTTCCCCTTTTCCGTCCCCCCCCCCCCCCACCCCCACTCACTCACTAACTCTATCTCTCTCACACACACACACACCACACACACGCACACAAACACACACACGCTCTTTCTCTCTCTGGTCTTTTCATACCTTGAGGCGAGTCACTCCTTATTGTAGCTTCGCGATTGTTAGTAATGTAATTTGGTGCATGTGAAAATATACAATTTTCTTTTTATAAATTTTGCCGTTGTTTTGCAAAGGTCTCGTTTATATCTAACTTAATTTTCCGACATTTTATTGATTACTAGTTTGTATTCGTTTATTATTTTATGATAATCACTCTATAGCCGGATTTCATTTGATTTATTTGGGGGGCTTTGAATTTGATTCAATGTGACGTTTCATACCCTTCCCATTTCAGCACGCTTAGGTCACGCAGAGGACACCTCTTTGCCTGATCGGTACAGCTGAGCAGCCCCATTTTAAGAGTCTCTTCAACGCCCCTCAAGAGAAGTGCCTTTAAGAGAGGCTGTACTTTCTAATGGAGAAGTTGAACTGAGGCGCTCGTTTCAGTCAGAGACATATTGGTAGCACTGTGTCATGCATGTGGGAGGGATAAGGGATACTTCCCCCACCCCCATTTATGTAAAGTCTTTAGGCCACGGTCACCTCCCCCCCCCCCCCCCCCATTCCCCATAGCTCATGTACACTTATAAAGGCTTTAAGAGGGAGTGTTTCAGCCTCAAAGGATTATTGTAGAAACGCCTCAAAGAGGGCATACTTATAATTGCGTATTTATAGCTTCATGGAAAAAATGTCTTGTGAGGCCGACGAGCATGCGATGCCCCTTTTCCCATCTAACCTTATCCATGCTCTTTAGTATGGCCATGGCGGTGAAGTTGTTGAAAATCTTGATAATGATTGAATGTGTATGCATGAGCACGTTCAACCTTGAAATAGCACTTGACGTGCTTCAATTATTTAAGGGTTATCCGAACTTTTCAAAATGATGAGTTTAGTGAACATAAAAGAATTAAATTGATAAAAGGGGAAATTTTTAGCTTGACTACAATATTCCAAAAAAGTTCCGCCATTTTGTATACGCTAAAACATCTCCTCTTTCAGGTTTTCATTTTTAACATTACCCAATTTTGTGTAGCATATCTTTTGTACGTCTTCCCAAAATTAAACAACCTACGAATACAAAATTAAACACATATATATATATATATAGTCATATTTAATAACGGATCAAAATGATGGTAGAATTGCCTGCCATTACACCACAGTAACAATACCGCATTGACCGAAATCAAATTCCCATAAAATTATGTATGATAACAACTTTACAAAAATCATAACTTTCTTCTTGTTCGTCCAATTTCATTCATGCTTTCACCCATCAGGCTTCTTTTAGATTATTGTTATTAAATAAAGTTCCCCTTTTAATAATACAGGGGACTGCAATGTTTATGTCCAGGTAGATTCACAAAGTCAGTGCACGAAGCGACCTACATGCACGTCCGATGTCATTTTACTAATATCATTGAACTTTCCTCTCAATGCAGGAGCATGTGTCGATAAATCAAGCGAAACTGGTCGATATGGTTCTCTTTTCAGACGTCATTCACTCGGCCCCTACTTCAGTCCAAGAGTACTATTCAATATCAATAAGAGCCCATTTAGTTCATAGATGAGCGACATTTAAATGAAGTAGATTGGAGTCCGTATGACTGTTGAGAGACTTGAGTGACAGTCAATTGCTCCTAGGCGTAGCTCCGAGGGGGGCACAGTGGCCCTTTGAATGGTGAACAAAAGCTAAACAGAGAGAAGGAAGAGAAAAACATAGAAAAGATGAATAGAGTATCGTAGCTGTGACATCATAACAATTTTTGTATAGAATTTCTCAATTTGTTCTTCATTTTCAAAAAGAGCATCAAAAATATTGTCCGAATGTTGAAAACCAATTGAATATGTTAAGTATTGGCTGAGATATGACCATCTGAATAAATAAATGTGTTATATGAACTCAGTGTAATATTGCTCTGGCTTGTAATGTTATGATTGGTTGAGAGCGTTAACGTGACCAGGCATTTGTTTTGCCTAACACGTAATTTTACTAATGACCGGTCATTAGTAAAATCATGTAATAAAATTAAAAAATATATATATATAAAACAAATAAAGCATCATCTCATAAAACAAGCAATACATATCGCCTTGGGCGTGTTAGACTGTTCCAAAGGTACCTTATGTGGGTAATTCTTACTAATGCCCTCACTGCCGTGTATTATTTGTATAATAATCACTGGGCTCTACTTTTCTACCCTTGTACAATTTAGAAGAATTTTTTATCGGTTGTGTCTTTGTTTGAAGTATTGATAATTTTCCATCTAGAGGATAATGCTCTTTTGCATAAGCTCGATCCCTCCCTAAGGTATGATTGCAATATCTATTTGCATAAGATAATGGTACCTGAAAATTGATGGATGACAGACAATGAAAAAAGGTCGATTCTGCCGTCTTGGTCGGTATGCATACTTCGCTTACTGAGGATAACTTAGTCCATGCCATTAAAAAGAAGGTCTGTGTCTCGCAAGAAAGTCAAAATTTAAAAAGACACCGACCTACTTTTCAGATAATGAAGATTTAAAATTCACAAAGGATAAAAATAATATTGAGATGCAACAGCAGAAAAAAAAATGGAAAGAGTGAAATCGATGTCATTACATTTGGCGTCACATAGTCATTTTATGAATCCAGATACAATTTGACAACACTTAATTACAGTTCATTTCAAACACTAATTGTTCGCACATGCCGAAACAATCAATCTGTTGGTAGACAATGGCTTGTTTTCCCAAAATAATGCGTCTCAGAGACAGAGAGCGGCCATGCTAAGTAGTGTGCACTCTTTCTTTGTGAGTGATAGTATACAATTACCAACATCGCATGGTACATGGCTAAGATTTCTGACGCCGATGCACGTGTTATCGACCTTATACCCCAGTCACACTGGCAAATTGACTTTAGACCGACTCCCGCAAACCGACCGATTCTTAGACCCCTGTTACACATACGTCTGAAAGTGGACTGAGGCCGGCCCCGGAGTCGGCTCGACGTATGTGTAACACCAACTTTTTTCGAAAAGCCGGACTGAGGCCAGGTGGACTCAGTCCACCTCTGGATGTGGTTTGAGGCCGGCCTCAGTCCCGCAATCGGTATGTGTAACACCAAAGTGGACTCGGGGCCGGCTTATAAGCGGAAGTGACGTAACCTGTCATCATTATCAACATAATACATCGGGCGTGCTTGCCACCTTCTCTTATGTTATTCTTTGTTTTTATCATTCTATCACTCTCTCTCTTTCTGTCTTTCCTTATGTTATTCTTTGTTTTTATCATTCTATCACTCCCTCTTTCTGTCTTTCCTTATGTTATTCTTTGTTTTTATCATTCTATCACTTTGTCTTTCTGTCTTTCCTCATGTGAAATGTTTTTATCATTCTATCCTTTTCTCTTTATGTCTTTCCTTATGTTATTCTTTGTTTCTTCCTTCTATAACCTCTCTTTCTGTCTTTCCTTATGTTATTCTTTGTTTCTTCCTTCTTTCATCTTCTCTTATGTTATTCTTTGTTTCTTCCTTCTTTCATCTTCTCTTATGTTATTCTTTGTTTTTATCATTCTATCACTCTCTTTTTCTGTCTTTCCTTATGTTATTCTTTTTTTGTTATCCTTCTATCGCTTTCTCTTTCTGTCTTTCCTTATGTTATTCTTTGTTTTTATCATTCTATCACTTTCTCTTTCTGTCTTTCCTTATGTTATTCTTTGTTTCTTCCTTCTATGACCTTCCTTTTGTTATTCTTTGTTTTTATCATTCTATCACTTTCTCTTTCTATCTTTCTGGAGTCCGCCCCAACATCAGCTCGTGAAAAGGCGACGTGAGGCCGGCCCATGTGTAGACGCAAAATTGCGGGCCCGAGATCATGTGTAACAGGGGTTTGATGATCTCGAGGCGGCTTCAAATTGCAGGTGTGAGGCCGCCTCCGGGGCCCACTTTAAAAGCCGACGCATGTGTAACAGGGGTCTTAGTCTTAGACGTAACGTACTGTTTTAAGTGCGGTCTTTTGTCGGTCTGTTATCGGTCTTGTCGGTCTTTTGTCGGTCTTGTCGGTCTTATTCTTCTTCTTCTCGAGTCACTATGCCACAACTTTCACTCTTGATTAGAGAATGGACCTAGGTCCTAGATTACAGTGTCCCAATCTAATGTGATATGCATTGCATTGATCGCGCATGGGGTCAGTGCTTCCAGATCTTCTTGGGTGCAAGGGATGGGTAGATGTAGACATGCTGTTGCATAATCTGCTCTTCTCTTACAAGCAGTTGGTATCATCGTTAACTATAAACCCACTTCACTAGGTTGGTTTTGAAACGACCGATAGCAGCTATTAAACGGTTGAGATATGACCAGAAGTGTCATGCATCGCTGGGGCAGTGATGAGATGAGGTACCTCAGTAGGGCTGATGAAAACCGTGGCCCGAATTCACAAAGCAAGGTTTGAGCTCAAACCTTTTGTTTCGCCAAACCAGGTTTGTAAAAAACGCGTAACACGCGTCATATGACGTACGAAAACCAAGGTTTGTCGACAAACCTCCTTTGTGAATTCGGGCCTGTAAGTTGTGCTTGGACAAGAGGGTTGGTCCACATGAACACCCGCTAGTTGTCAGGACTCTTGTTCAGTGGCTAAACAGATGTGCCTAGATTTGTCGAGCCTCTTTACTCTCGGTTCATGCTCTACAGTAGAGAAGCACAAAGCCAGTGTAGTAGTACGGACAGTCTTAGCATCATCACCCGCTTTGTATTGGCCAGCTTCCAGAGGAAACTATTCCTTGATATCACCTTCGCCTTAGTCTTGGTAATGTGATCCTCCTGTGTGAGGGACCAGTCAAGATGACCCATAAATAACTAGCTTGCTGGTATGTTGCAACCGTTTCCCATACCCATGATACCAGTTAATCTGAAGTTGGCGATTGGCGCCTCCCTATTCTTAAGAAGAAGGGCGCTTATTTGCGTCTTATGTGGGAATTACTTCTGAGATGATTAGTACGTAGCATAGTAAGGGATGGGACCGTCCGAGACATTGCTAAAGGAAACTTCTACTTCTTCAAAAGTGTGCTTCTGAGATGCAATGCACAAGTCATCAGCATAGTGCCTGGGTGGATGGGTTGGTCATTTGTGTAGATATTAAGCAAAGTAGTACCAAGGACCCTGTGGAAGCCCATTATTATGTGTCCGTCATATACTCTGTATGTCATTGTAGCCAGGTCCACGAAGAATCTGCAATTCGACAACATGTTGCAAATCACCTCAGTCATTCTGCCATTTGGTGAGGTCTTGTTGGTGTGACTAAGGTATCATAAATCGTGCTTCGTATAAAATTGCCTCTAATTGACTAAGGGATTAAATGGACTCGGGGTGGGGGCGCTGGTTTTTTCTACATTTTCACATACATCTACATGTACCCGGAAAAAGGAGGTGAAATTCCCTGAAAACATATGTTGATGCTCTAATTGCTCATACAAAAGCTATATTTACAGGTAGACGGAAGAGGCTTACGTACTCTGTTGTATTGTAGACTGCTTACATTAGCATGTTTCATGTGTCCGGAGAAAGGAGGTGAAATTATCTTAAAGCATGTTGATTCTACAGTGCGTCCCAGAAAAAACGAAACCGAGAAGTATCGATGTTCTATCATAACTTAATCACAACTATAATTAATGAATGATACATATTTAGAAAGCTTAGAGTCTCCTCTTTCAAGTGATGCTACTCAGATGATGCATATTTCACGCATGAGTGATTAAAAGCAATTTGAAGGAAGGAAACCAAAAAGACATTTGGCGGGCGGTATCTGAATTTCGAAGAAAAATTCACATTTCTAGAAAGTTGAGTTTCTGCCCTTTCATATGACACCTCAATCAGAAAAAATGAGCGAGGAATGACAAAGTTCTGTTTGTTTAAAGTAGTGCTTGCATTTCCATAATTTTATTAAACGAATTCGTTTTCACCGGCTGCCTGCCGTATAAATAAACGAAATTAACAAAAGACTTAACCCCGTTTCGTTGACAATCAGCCGTAGACGAGAGTCTTCATGCATGGCTGATTGTCAACGAAACGGAGTTAAGTCTTTTGTCAAATCTGCTTTTTGCTACGGCAGGCACCCAGTGAAAACGAATTCGTTTGTTAAAATTATGAAAATGTAAGGGCTACTTTAAGCAAACAGAACTTTGTTATTCCTCGCTCATTTTTCCTGATTGAGGTGTCATATGAAAGAGCAGAAACTCAACTTTCTAGAAATGTGAATTTTTCTTCGAAATTCAGATACCGCCCGCCAAATGTCTTTTTGGTTTCCTTCCTTCAAATTGCTTTTAATCACTCATGCGTACAATATGCATCATTTGAGTAGCATCAACTGAAAGAGGAGCCTCTAAGCTTTCCAAATATGTATCATTCATTAATTATGGTTGTGATTAAGTTATGATAAAACATCGATACTTCTCGGTTTCGTTTTTTCTGGGACGCACTGTATAATTGCTCACGTAAAAGCTACATTCACAGGATGGCGTGTCGAGTGGAAACATATTGCCATTTGAATGTCAGTGCATGTCTCATGGAGGCATCCGTGTCTTTTTTAAATCATTTTTTATTGCCCTTTAACAAACCTCACTCAATCAAGTTTCACTGTCCACAAAGATAAGGCGGATCTTCCATTTATATCAATATGATATGTCACGTCATAAATGCAGCGAATTCATATTCCACTTTGATGTCAATTCGAACTGAGATGTATCGGGCGCCAAGTAATGCTAGCTGGCACGTATGAAAATATATTTTTTTTTTTTTTTGGTTCGTTTCTTTGTTTTGTTTTATTCTTTTCAATAGAAAGCAAGATTAGCCTGGGCGTCAACAAATTACACCCATGCTCACAGTTGCAACATATAAGAACTAAATAGAATCACTTTAATAGTAAACTATGGCATTATAAAGCGCACAGTACTGTTAGCAGGGCTGATAAGGCCTTCATAAATACTAAGTCTATGCATGCTGTCATTTTACTTAGAATCTTCAAATTCCTTTCGCGTGAATTATCATTCGAGGCAGAATAGGTGATATTTATCAGCGTAATCTTGTCACGCGAAACGGTTTATTTAATGAGTTTTGAGAGCCCCATTTTATCCGACAACCTTCATCTTAGGGAGCGCGATAGCTCAGTTGGTAGAGCAGTGATCTCGTAATCCGGTGACCTGGGTTCGAAACCAAGTCGATGCGCTAGTGCCCTTTGGTAAGGCATTACTCCTCATTACCAGGTCCCTTGAAGAGGACCTAAAGCCGTCGGCCGTCTGGTTGTCTACTAACAAGCATTATTGCTTTCTTAGCAGCCAGGTAAAATAACCACCACACATATGATTAGTGGATATGATGGTCTAGTAAGCCTGAGCTAAGAATAGGATTATAATGGCGGCAAGTGCAGAATTTGGTTGATCATTTTACGTTTCCCTTTTAGCATGATTAGCGATACCGTAAGTTTTAATTGCGTACTCAAATCGTTGCACACCGAACATCAAGATATATACGGTACCGTGTGAGTCAAAAAAAAGTTTACACCTAGAAAATTGCTTATTATTTAAGAAATCATCTATGAACAGTAAATTATTATACATCTTATGAAAGAGTGTTTTATTCCAAATCATTGGTATCATTTTTGTGTGGTATGTGTTCACGCTTGGATGAACAGGAGGCATTGTTTGCTAGGGTGCAAAAATCGACTTGCGCCAAAGTGATGCCTACAGTATGTATTATATTGGGATTAGCGGAGTGAGAGAATGAATTGAATGTATATGAAATGCATTGCATATGCTTTTTGCAGAAGCAAAGTCGCACACACAAACACACACACACGCGTACAAATGTTCGTTGATATTTTATGTTCGATATGTGATATGTGTGGCATGATTAATTTCGTTAGGGATGTTATTTGGATCTGAAAAGACCGAATTAATACCCAAATCCCAAATGTTTTATTCAAACATCACATAAGCAACTTTGGCGCAAGTCGATTTTTGCACTCTCGCAAACAATGCCTTCTGTTCATTCAAGCGTGAACACATAACACAGGAAATGATACTAAATGATTCGGGATAAAACACTCGTTCATAAGATGTATAATAATTTACTGTTCAAATATATTTGTTTAAATGATTAGCAATTTTCTAGGTGTAAACTTTTTTTTGACTCACACTGTATGTGCAATTAAGCATCGAGCTGTAAAAATTACAACAAGTTCGCAAGTGAATATGGATCGAAATTTAGAATATTTCATAAAACCCTCACTTTGTAAAAATTAATATTGGGTTTATGGAATACGAAAGGTTCATTAATCTTTATGGGTTGCCTAAAGTACCGCTCGCGGAAATGAATTCGCTATTACGGTTCAGTTGACTCAATTTCACTAACGCATCATGAATAGACTTCTTTAGTAGTGTCATATTTTGTGCATGTTTTTTCCAAAACCAGTATACACTTTTTGAATCCCCTATTATTCATAATTGCAACCTTGTCGATGGGATCCACTTTAGATGCATTGATTATTACTATATATATATATATATATATACAGTGCGTCCCAGAAAAAACGAAACCGAGAAGTATCGATGTTTTATCATAACTTAATCACAACCATAATTAATGAATGATACATATTTGGAAAGCTTAGAGTCTCCTCTTTCAGTTGATGCTACTCAGATGATGCATATTTCACGCATGAGTGATTAAAAGCAATTTGAAGGAGGGAAACCAAAAAGACATTTGGCGGGCGGTATCTGAATTTCGAAGAAAAATTCACATTTCTAGAAAGTTAAGTTTCTGCCCTTTCATATGACACCTCAACCAGGAAAAATGAGCTAGGAATAACAAAGTTCTGTTTGTTTAAAGTAGCCCTTACATTTTCATAATTTTAACAAACGAATTCGTTTTCACTGGGTGCCTGCCGTAGCAAAAAGCAGATTTGACAAAAGACTTAACTCCGTTTCGTTGACAATCAGCCATGCATGAAGACTCTCGTCTACGGCTGATTGTCAACGAAACGGAGTTAAGTCTTTTGTTAATTTCGTTTATTGATACGGCAGGCAGCCAGTGAAAACGAATTCGTTTAATAAAATTATGGAAATGCAAGCACTACTTTAAACAAACATAACTTTGTCATTCCTCGCTCATTTTTCCTGATTGAGGTGTCATATGAAAGGGCAGAAACTCAACTTTCTAGAAATGTAAGTTTTTCTTCGATATTCAGATATCGCCCGCCAAATGTCTTTTTGGTTTCCTTCCTTCAAATTGCTTTTAATCACTCATGCGTGAAATATGCATCATCTGAGTAGCATCACATGAAAGAGGAGACTCTAAGCTTTCCAAATATGTATCATTCATTAATTATAGTTGTGATTAAGTTATGATAGAACATCGATACTTCTCGGTTTCGTTTTTTCTGGGACGCACTGTATATATATATGTATATATATATATATATATATATCCTCTAGCATGCTTTTGAGTGGTCAAGATCAACTCTTTCTTTCAAGAAAGAGTATACATTAAATTAGTAATCAAGTTTATTGTGAACCATTTGCGATTCTTAACGTTCACGTTCCTGTGTTTAATAGCATATTTAAGGGAAAATTAAAACCTTGCTAAAAATCTGAGACACGCTTGCCGCAAGATTTAATTTTGTCGGCAAAAAAAAGTAAAACTCGCATGTTATTGATTGCACCGACATTCCTTCTTTGGTACTTCAACGTCAAGACTGTCACTCTTAGAACGAGTAACGAGAAGATTTGCATCGATGATCAACATGTGTTGGTGCAGGTTTGGGTATCATGACACCCCAACTACCTCTTCACCAAGGGTTCAGATTCAGATCGTAGAAGAAAAAATGGAGTGTGCCGAGGAAATAACGCTAATGAGCAATGCCCTCGGCTCGCATCACCTATACCCTCCGTTTATTACGATTCGGCAACTGAGTAGCTGGAGGAACGGAATCGATGTGGTGAAAGACAGAGGGAGAATGGGGTGTATTTGTGAATAGAGCAGGTTAAAAAGGTATCTCGAAACAGACGAGGTCATTAGAGCGCACTGCTTTTAAAAGGCCTATCTTGGGTGCTTGAAGTCGTTGACCCTTCCGCATTTAATACGATGACCGCTCCACGTATCATGCTTTTTCAATACTGTCGATCCGTTTACACAATCTATTAGTGAGATTTGGGGTGCGATTCAAATCTCACTTTTCGTGGCAAATGTTCATACTCAGGAGAAAAAAAATAACGACTTGACAAACGCGGTTATCTCATTTTTGTTCACACGTCAAAGAATAAAGAATAAGACATTCAAAGCACTGATCTAAGGAGAGTATTTGAAAAATGTCATAAAACTGACTTCATATTTTAACGAATGTTCAAATTACATGTATAATATTCATAGTGATTAGGCTAATTTATGGGATGAAGGGGGGCATTAATAAACACCGGGCATCATAATTATACGTGTATGTTATTTTCGTTGTTGTTGTTGGTGTTTTAGTTCCTTGGGTTCGTGGGTTCGTGTTTGATGTAGTGAATAATCATTTCAATGATTAGAAACTCAATATAAGGATGATATAAACTTGACATCCTTCGACTTAAGAATATGCCAATATCAGTCTGATGTGAGATTTAACTTTTGAGTTATCAACAAGACAGGTTTGTTAAATAATGCACCTAGTGTTTACAACGTTGGGATACCAATATCATTTATAAGACGGGTTCTAGAATCTTATCAATCCGATTGGTCAATTGACATCACGTGAGGTGCATTATTCTTTTTCCCAACGTGCAAAACCTCTCCCATCAAAAATTGATAAAGCCCGCTTGATATCGCTTTCGCGTAATTCAATATTTTACTTTTGTAAAGTAAGAGTAGCCTAATGTATCTAGATCTAACGTTCGAATATGCTAGGCCTAAATCTAGTTAGATCTAACATAGATCTAGATAGAATATCTATCTTTACTCTAGATCTAGACTTTCTAGAATGTATTGCCGACCCGTCTTATAAAACAAATAATGCACTGTTTCGCTCGTGTGTTAGGGCAGTTCCAGTGCGCTCAGGTAAGTCAGTGCGATATCGATAAGGCACTTGCCCTGCGGCGCGTGCATTATCGCTATGGGCACTGACTAAACTTCGTGCACCGGCCTTGCACTAACACACTCGGAACAGTGCATTATTAGTATAATAACAATATTTTTAAAAAAAGAAGCTAACCGGCAGTTTTCATTTTTATTTTCTTAACTCATGTTGCAAAAAACACACTAATTATCCGACATGTCACATGCTCTAACGTCAAATATTCTAGAAGTATTTCGATTGAGTTAGGGTTACAAATTGGTTTGGGGTTAGGTTTACGGTTAAGTGCAGCATTCGACACGAGGTAGTCACTCAGAATTCGGTTTGTGTAAAATATTGAAAGTTTACCAGTTGTCACCGGAGCTTGTTTTGCACAACCCGAAACCATCAAACAATAAGAAGCCATATGGAGGCATGACATCGCTTTGTCTTTCCTCAAACCTACTCTTCGAGAGCTCCCTTTATTGGGAGGTTATCGGATAGCTTTATTGATCCTTCGACCAGTACGACTGTGCATCTCCGGAGATGACTAGCTGGAGAAAGTGAGGAGAGGCGAAAAGGAAGAATGAACGATCGAGGTTTTAAAAAAAGGAGATGCAGTTTGCGATAAAGGCATATCCCAAAAAGCGTACAAAGACTTTAGAAAACATGGTTGGATCCCTCGTAAAATGAGGCGGAGGGGGATACAACCCCTCTATGGATAAGCCCCCCCCCCCCTTCCACACACACACACACACACACACACACGCTCACACACGCTCACACGAACACACACACTTAATAGTGACTAAACATGCTAAATGCAGGTGCGCATCCGGTTTGTTTTTCTTCTAACGCTCATTAGAACCTCCTCATTGGGAGCAGAATTTTGTATAATGTCACCTAACCCTTATTTTAGCTTCGACACAGGAATCACAATATTTCAATGTGGAAGTTCTTTTTTTTGTTCTTTTTTTCTGGAATCCTTGATAACAAATCTTTCGTCTGCCATTTTGAATTGATGGGACTAATCAGGCGCGGATCTACGGGGGGGTTTAGGGGGTTCAAACCCCCCCCCCCCTTGGGCGGCCCAAAAAAAAAAAAAAAAAAAAAAAAAGGAAAAAAAAAAAGAAAAAAAAAAGAAAAAAGAACGCACGCTGTAGAGAGAAACCCTTTCAAGTGCAAATATTGTGAGAATATATTCAACTCATCTGGTAACTTAACCAAACACATGATAACTCTGGATATAACTGTGTATTAAACTGTTACTTGATTTAAAAAGACGTTATCATGCACTGCTTTTTATGGTCTCCATTGTGTTAATAGATGCCAGGAAAACATCATTTACGGGGTTCAAATAAACACCCCCCAAAAAATCGGATCGCCGCTTCGCGGCTCGTTGACGATGCTCCGCATCGTCATTATTTTGGTCAACCCCCCCCCCCCCCTTAGCAAAAAGCTAGATCCGCCCCACTGAGCACGAACGTCAGAAAGCATCATCTTAAATAGTTAGTAATGGTATCAAGTGACACAGATGTTCTTGGTGATTCTGTTCAAAGTTACGAATTCTGGTGAAAAACATTAGAAATCATAGGGGAGGTTTACCTGATGACAGTCATAATGGGAAGAAGACAAATTGGAAGTCTTAACAGCCCTGCATCGAATGTGCCTTAGGGAGATAGATATGTGTGTCGTTATGTTTCAAGTGAAAAGCTCTTTTTTTTCGATGACACAAAAAAAAATTAGAAAAAAAAAAAAGAAGCATATTGGCAATATTTCAGCAGAATTGTCATCGTGTTTTGTAGGCCTAATGGGACCCGGCACCTGTGTGATTTTTGTTAGAAAATGCGCACCTGTAAAATGGAAACTAGCTGTGAGCTCTACATGCCAGCACGGCGAGTGTGCAAATGTGCGCGACTAACGAGTGTGTAAAGATTCTTTTCTTTTTTATCTTTTTAAGAGTGAGAGGTGCGAACTACATTTGAAGAGCTTCTGCTTTACAATTTTGAAGGAAATATTTTTGATGAAACGTAAAATAAGCGGCGAAACCTAGAATAAAACTGATTAATAAACCAAAAAAATTGGATTAGTGTATTCTTGGAAATGCCGAGGGGGGATACTAGAGGAGTAGGATTTTTTTACACCGCATGTATATTAAAGGACACGAAGAAAAATAACAGTTATTCTATATACCGATGGAAATGTACGTCAACTACAATTTAACTTTTAAGTAAACAAAAATCGATGTTACTGTTGTTTTTATACACCGTTGAATTATTGATTTCCTGCTATTGAATCTCATAATTTCATAACGATCACCGCCTACCTGGTCACGGAAATGGTTTCAAATCTATGTTTAGAGGTGGCTGGTAGAAATAATGCCTTCAAGGATAGTTTAAAAATTAACCGAGCAGGGACTATTTTCATTATCTAGGAGGTATTCTAATAAACGCGAGGTCGTTTTTTCTTCACGACTCGGTTGTTACAAGCTATGTTGGGGAGAAAAGAAGCACTTCCCTGATGAATATTGTTCCTCCATTGTTAAATTTTGTTATTCCCTTTACCGCAATATCGCTCTCTTGGGCGCTTCGACACATTTCCACATGCTTCTAACCTGCATCGTTCTTCTGTTCTTTGTAAGTTTTAATTTCACACAGCATGGCATTCACATACTTTTCTAGCATGAGGGAAGTTTCATTCCTTTCGTTTATTGGAAACTTTAATTTTCCTTCCTTTCTGGGTTTCTATGTCAACTTAATTATAAAAATGTAACAACATCGAATATAAGAAGGGAATACAATTTAACATAGTAACATAACACGGTAAGCTCTGTAATACAACCCTCTTGTAAATCATCACGCCAAGTACGATTTTGTAGAGTAGGAATGCATTTGCTATCTTTTAGTCTGGAAGCATACGCGAATGAAATGTCTTTCAGTGAAACGGTATTGGTAGCTGCTAGAAAGGCGCCATTAGGATCTATGGTGATACTTCTATATCGAGCATTCTCGTGGGTTGCCCTGGAAGAGAGCATTAACGCATGCTTTGGGTGTCTTCTGGGGAATTGATTCAAGGTTGACTGAAAAACCAGTCCGTTGCTTGGAGCGTCACTATTATAATTGCATCCATGTTCGTTGATAATTTAAATCTAGTTCAGGCTATATTCACACCTCCAACATGTCAAATATCACATGGAACTGGAAGACAAGCGTATATCAAATGATACTAGTTGTCAAACTTAAAGACAAAGTTGAGTTCTGGTCATGCGATTGCATTGTGAAAGAAACGGTGTTGAAGCTATAGAGAAATGTGGCAATATAATGGATATACAAAGAATTCGATTGCCATTTCCCTCTTTCTTTCCCTTCTTTAAATACGCTAGTCGTTGCAATATTTTGATAACCATTCGTTGAATGTGAGATTTTAGCCTTCCCATTATCGCAAAGCACAGTTTATAGACGGAATATTGAAGTTTCATTATCACATATACAGAAATGCACATCCGGGAGGTTATGGGGCACGTCAACCCCCCTTCCCCGCTCGAATGTTAATCTGGTTTACTTTAAGTAACAAATAACACCCCACCCTACCCCCTCCTCCAATTGGCAATTTTAATCCAGAAAGAAGGTAATATTCAAAATAATAATTCATTACATTATGCGTCATTCTAAATTACAACAAAATAAAAAAAAAAAACTAATATTTTACAGTTCGAAGAACATTTGATAAACGCTGTACCTTTAGAATCTGTATCCATCAAATGTGTCATCGTTTTGCACCATGTATGAGTTAAAATGACAGCCAAAGTGGGGATGTCTCAATGGACCAATTGCCCACGACACAGACAAAGTTGATCGCGTGAACTAACAACAAAAAAAGCCCATGAGACCATTATATCAATTTCGTGGGCAGTTTGTCTATACTGTATATTGGGCCGTGAACCTAGATCAAATAACATTTACAACCGTCGCATTTAAAGACTTGGTTGGCTCCTTCTGGAATCCTTCTTTGAGATGATTATATTCTGCCAACCAGTATGATGAGCCTGTAATCTACTGGTTATTCACCTCAGATGTTTTTCTTTATATTGCTTTGTTTTATTTTATTTTGTCGTTTCTCTTTGCTTTGCTAATTTGATTGATTAGGTCGAACTGAAAGAGACAGAGACCGATTAATGATGTAAACAATAGCAGGAATCAATCACTTTTCTCAAAAAGAAAAAACGTATTCTCTTCGTGTATACGTGACTTTAATGACCAAACAATCTCTTATGTATTTCCTTGGCCTTATTGGCATGGACATGGAATAGGAGAAATGATTCAGATAAACGGACATATTTTGTTCGGAAACGTGACTATAATGACAAAAACAATAGTCTTCGTATTTCCTGTAGTAGGCTCTGAGAGGAAGCAGGGGAAATGATTAAAGAGGAAATCCACACAGATATTTTCTTGTTTTTAATAGATGCAGAAAATGAGACAAACAAATAAGTTAAAGTCTCAGCAATATCCAATTAAAAAAAAGGAAATTCATGAATTTTAGAAGTTGTCATCGGTGAAACACAAAAATGGCAACACTGTGACGAATCTTGCGAGCTCCTTTCCCTTATTTGCTCTGTAAAGAAGAAAAAACATAATCTTTCCACTACCTATAGTTTTTGATGACGGAATAGAATTGTTTCATACAGGGGTTGTATACAAACATATTTACAATAATTGTATTTAGAGTGAATTTATGATTGGAAATTGTCTTAAGAGAAAATATAATCTTTTGAAGATTTTTATACAGAGTTGCTAACTTGAGTTCGATTGATCGCACCTTCAAAGAATCATAACTTTCTTATTTTTAATCGGGTTTTGCTTAACCCCTTCACTGACCAGTTTCTCACATGTTTTGTATCTATTCAAACCATTTTGATATCAGGATGGACTTCCCCTTTAAGGAAAACAAACTTTTTTACTTGCATTTAGATCAAGTTGTCACTCACAAGAGCGATCGGTACATATTTCATGATTAGCTGATTGCAATAAGCAATATTGCCATTTTAGTATCCGGGCAACGTCAATCTTGATGGTTTCGGGTTTGTTGCGTGACCTATGATTGATAGAGTATCCTTCAGAGAATAAAAGATGAAAGCGTGTTCCATCTCGATTAGTATCCATGCATCATCCACATCTGTGGTGTATCCATATATTCACGCACAGATGATGAGGCGCAAGGGAATTTGCAGTAACGCTAATTATATTCGCGCCTCAGTATACAATAAGTGCATGTTTTAAATTCATATATTGACATTAGTATTAGTATTATTAGTAGCACTTACAGTAGTAAAAGTAGTTTTAGGTTTAGTAGAAATAGGAGGAGGAGGAGGAGAAAGAGGAGGAGTAGGTGTAGTAGGAGTAGTAGTGTTATTGTTGTTTTTGTTGCGGCTGTTGTTAAAAGGACTTGGTAACTTTGTTCAGATGAGAGAAAATGAGGCTAAGGTAATGACTTCAATGCTTGAAAAACTGATCTGATCGATTCCTCAATTCTCCCAACTATATTATTACCATTTAATTACATTTTAGGAGAATTTAAATCGCCACAAAGCAATGAATTGGCCCTATATACTATTTCAGACATTTTAGTGTTGAAAGATTTTTTTTACAGCCTGTTTTATGTCTTATTTCCATGGAAAAACCGTTGGGAAAATTCAAAAATGGTTGGGACAATTTACTGTTGGAGGGTGTCGCACATTGACGCCTTCAAAGAAACCCTTAAATATATTTGTAGTTTGAGAATTTGTTGAGGATTTTGTGCACGTTAGAGTATAAGTATAGTAGAAGGAATATAACGAATAACATTTCATACAAAAATTACGCAGTTTTTCATCAACCTTCACCAATGTTACCGAGTCACTTTAAAAGTATTACTATTCGTTTGTTTGATTTTATTTTTTGCGTTTTCCACGATTATCGTCCTTGTTATCTTTTTTAACGCCAGTAGTCGGATATTGGCAGTACCAAACGCCCTATAAACGCTATGGCTTTAAGGATCCCTCCCAAACATTTTGGAAATACTTCACTTTTATGTCCCTGCAGTTTTAATATATCTGCTTGTAAAAATATATATGTATTCGTAAAAAATCGAATGTAAATTTGTTTTAATTATTTTTTATAGCACTCTATATTTTTATACTTACAGCTCTTTCATGTGGAATAAGCCAGTCCGAATGGCATAATGATGTCATCGAATGTGAACCTGGTTCAGGCTTCTTTCCATGTGGCAACCTCACTCAATGTGTGGCTCAGCAGTTCCAATGCGATGGCATCGAACATTGCCCAAACGCGGCTGACGAAACAGGCTGTGGTAAGTTTATAGATGATTGTATCATCTCGTAATATTTATTCGTTTTTCTTTTTTTTTTAAACATGGTTATTCTACAGGTTATAGATATATTCCACTACAGGATGGTGGAACGGGAAATTTAAAGCTATGCAAATTATTTATCACATAGATTTTTGGGGGAGCCATTAAATTTCGCACGCCCTGATATTCAGTTTGTTTTAATAAAATAAAAATAAAAAGCTTAGGAATGAGAGAAACAAACCAGTGAAAGATTGAGCAAAATCTGATGAAAATTAGAAAGTTATACATTCATGTAGTTGTCATAGTTGTCAAGGTGGCAACTCTTTGAATTATCTCGCGTGCTCCTCTTATTGCTCTATAAAGAAAAATTGAATTAACTTTCATTTTCTTAGCTATTGATGACGAAATATATTTGTTTCACGTAGGGGTTGTATACTAACATATTCGCAATAATTACATCTAAGGTAAATGTATGATAAAACATTTTCTCAAGGGAAAATATAAGTTTTTGAAGTGTTGAGCTAAAGGGCAAGAGTGAGGGGAGCTCGCAAGATGCGTAAACATAAGTGCCAATTTGTGTTTGATTGATCGCACCTTCAAAAATGCATAACTTCCCTACTTTTAATCGGGTTTTGCTCAAACATTCACTGACCTGTTTCACTCATTTTTCTGCTACTATCAAAACCAACTTAGTATCTGGTAGATCGACTTCCCCTTTAACTATTAATACCCACCCAGTAGGTATCTAAAAACATGTTTATGCATCAAGTGTCTCTTTCTCTTATCCCTCTCTCTGTCAGTGTGGTCTCAAAGTGTTTCCGAAAATCGTCCCTTAGGGCAGTCTCAATGTGCTTCACATACTTGATTACCATTACCATTTAAAACAATCCCCACGTGGTGTCGCTTGGCCATATTGATAACGGAACACTTTCAATTATTGATGGCCATTTATTTTGTAAAACTGTTATGCTGACAAGGAAGATAGCAGGGAAAAATTCGTTGTCACTATTGCTACGCCTAGAGTGTCTCTTAGGGCAGTTCCAATGTGCTTCACATACTTGATTACCATTACCATTTTAAACAATCCCCACGTAGTGTCGCTTGGCCATATTGATAACGTTGTCACTATTGCTACGCCTAGAGTGTCTCTCTCATATATCTTTCAGGTCTCTCTCTCTCTCTCTCTCTTTCTCTATTTCTCTCTCCGTCCCCCTTCCTCATACTTACTTTAATTCATCCGATCTCTTCTCTTTTATTACTAAGGCGCCTTGATAATTAGGATCCGTCGTGCATTATAAGAAAAATAACTGTTCTGCAAATTACTGACCCACCGGGATATGTGCAGTCATGAAAATGGCCGTTGTGCGCGAACAATTAAGCATTAACAAGTAACTGTCTTCATTTACTACTACATAGATATAGATTTTCAAAAAGTTGTGAGCCCTTTCCAGCGAAAATTTGAAACAAAAAATCCTTCTCAAGCTGGTTTAAAAAACATAATTTATTATTACACGACGTATTCAAGGGCTTGCGGTTTTCACTCTCCATTAACTAGAACATTTTCACGTAATCATGATATTCAGTCAGTATGCTATACATGTAATGGGAACGTGACGCCACTTTAAGACTAATGGTTCCATTACCCCGTTACTCGCCAAGAATACGTGGCAAGAATGATCTTTGCATGACCTTTTTCTATGTAAGTTCATCTTACGGTCTTTCAATCTACTCCAAATTTATTCTACTGTCGAATATTATCTATCCATGGTTCTTAGGAGCAAGGTGAGCATGAAAATAATAATAATTATAAATTTAGCTTATATGGCGCCAAATCCACTATTTCCGAGTGCTCAGAGCGCAAGTAGAAATAAATAAGAGTTAAACAGAAGTGTTTTACATTAATTTTAGAGTAAATAGAGGTTATACATTTTTTGATGTCTTCTGGAAGGGTATTTTTCATAAAGTAGGACACGCGAGAGCACAGGATCTTTCCCCCAAGTTTTTGCAACTTTATATAGGAATCACAAGGGCACCGGAAGTGGATCGCGGTGGTGTAATTTTGGATTAAAGAAATATTGCATTGGGGAGCAGAACCGTGAATGCAGTGAAAAGTGAGCAACACATGCTTGAAAATAATGCGATCTTTAACAGGGATCTAGTGCAACGACTGCAAAACAGTTTTTGTCTTCATTTTTTCATAGGATTTTATTCTCTATAATATAGGTGACGAGATCGCGATAAAAATCGCATATATTCGTTAAAAAGAACAACCCGCGTTATTTGTACATAATTATGAGAAGCTCACGATTTGGGGCGAATCAACTTAAGTGGTTGCTGCATCCTTTATTGCCTATATGACTTCATGGGCATATAATTATAAGTATATATTTGATAAATTAATAGGAAACATATTCACTTTAATAGAAACATGCATGAAAATAAACAATAGCTGCTTATAAACTTAAAGTAGATAAGTCTACTAGCTTAATAGATGGAAAAGTGGTTACGATAACCATTTCCCACTAATCATGTTTGTTTTTTCAATACAGAGTTTTTACATTTTCAGTGAAAAAAAATATTCAGATATAATAAGTCTTTAACATTCAGTATGATTTTAGATTGATTCTGTGAGAATATTATCCTGTCATTTCTAGAATTAAAGATTGCCTAATACCCGCTTCACATACACGGATTTTCCTTACGAGTCCTTACGGATCGCCAACTCGTAGTCAATCGCAAGCATCCGTAAATAACTCGCTGGTATCCGTTAATAACTCGTCACAACTCGCAACAACTCGTAGACACTCTTGAGGATCCGTGAAAGGAGAGGCAGATTTTTTGACATGTCAAAAATCTTCTTACGATTGTCTACGGATTGATTTGTCCGTAAATAGCTCGTAAATAGCTCGTAACAATCGGTAACCACTCGTAAACCGCTCGCAACAACACGTCACTATCCGTAAACTGCTCGCAAGAATCCGTAAATGACCCGTAACAGATTTTTGTAACGATTCGTTATGGTTAGTTTACGATTTGTTTACGGATTATTTACGGATTATTGCGAGCAGTTTAAGGATGGTTACGTGTGCTTACGTATTTTTTACGATTTTATTCGGGTCATTTTACGATGGCTTTACGTATTGATACGGGTTATTACGAGCATTTTAAGTGTAGTTACGAATACTTTACGAATAGATACGTATAATTTACGTATGCTTACGAACTGTTTACGATTTTGGGAAAGGTATAACAGCTGCAAATTCGAACACTTCATTTTCAGTTATTATTTTTTGGGTAAAAATCGTAAGGACTCGTAATAACTTGTAGCTTACTCGTAACTATTCGTAACAACACGTTAACAGGTCGTAACTAACACGTTAGTTGCTCGTAGTTATCCGTGACAACTCGTAACGAATCGTGGACTGTTGCCGTAAATACATCGTAATAACTCGTAATGATCCGTAATAAACCGCAAAAAGCTCGTAATAACTCTTAAACCGGTCGTAAAAGTGGTAAAAACGTAAGGATCCGTGAAAGATCCGTGAAATTGTGCGATCCGTAAGGACTCGTAAGAAAAATCCGTGTATGTGAAGGGGGTATAGAAGCAACGACATGGACACTTCTTAGGGCCAATTATTGTCACTTCGATAATAATAAAGGAATATGTAATTATTGTGCAGCCATCCGAATAATTGACCAATATGTAATGCATTATTGTAATTATACGAGTCTGTTTCGCTGATCTATTGATCTTGACAAGGTGTGGGCGATTGTGGGTGTGAGGTGCGCGCGCGTGGACGTGGCAATTTGAAGATGCCTGGATTCAGCAATAATGCAAACATGGTAGACTGACTACATATTAGTGATAATACTATATTCCCATCGAGACCTTTACCCTGCTTTTATAAACATAAAACATCATAATTCCTTTGAAATGCCGAAGATTATGTAAAGAAGGCTTGCAGATTCATGTCTTAAGAAATATCTCGGCGTCACTACATAGTATTGTTTAACGAACAAAGTAATACACGCATCGTTTACCCTGGAGCTTTCGTACGCGAAAGAAGATATTTTACCAAAAATGTCAAAAGGCGAAATTTCTAGTAATGGGAACTCATATTTTCATGATTACAAAACATATAAAGCTTTGTTTTACTTTGAACAGTGGTTAGTTCATTTATTGCGAAGAATATTGCCATCTGTCCGGCCCTGTAATACCAGCATTTTTTTCAAAGGGCATCCTGTTGACATAGTGTTGTTCTGAATGATTGAGGAACAATTCGGATTGGATTGGATTTAAAAGTTGTCGAAATACTGGAAGGATAATCTTTATTCATTCATATACAAATATTGTGGATTAAAGAGTAAAAACATATTAAAGTAAGCTTATAGACCACATTAGTAAATTAGGTAGATGATATACCTTTTAACCTTTTAACGTTAAACCTATTGATCGTCGTACTTTACTCAATTAGTACTTGATGTCGAGTCCCACGAAAAAAAAATATTTTGATCTACTTATTATTTTTTAATATCACGGCCAGGGCTCGTTCACAATCATTCGGATGTCGCCTGCAGGGCAATTGAGTTCAGAAGACCATCACTCTTTATATAAATATCACAAACTCTGCAGTTCATATATCTGCCGGCGAATTAAGGTTTCCAATCTTCAGTACAATTCCAACGTTAACATGTGAAATGACCAGTAATTCTAACGTAAGAAGGGGGACCGCCGTTGTATATGTGCATATAGATATATAGATAGTACAGCAATATCTTAGCATCTTAGATGCACTAACACTGTATTGAAATTAATTTGTATATCAAGAATTTCCGACCGAAATGTTTACGTTGGTTTTAAGGAAATATTTTATTGATAACATTTAATCGATTGTGGTTAAATTCATTTTTTTGTTATAAAAATAAGTTTCCTTGCATGTTGTATATCTGAAATGACAGTAATCTGACGACAGTTTGATTTTAACTTCGGAAGTTTTAGCAGAACATCATACATCATAGTGTGGGCCTTTTGAATCATGATAACCCCTGCTTTCCTGCGGGTATTTCAAAGTTTCTGTCTCTTGTACTTTCAATAGTATGAATTGACCCTCTCTCTGTAGTTCTAATGTAGGACTTATATTTTTTTAAAGACCATATACTCGTTACGAATTGTGTTCCAATCCAACCAATATATCGGAAATATATCAATATATTCCTTTGACTCAATATCTACCAATGTTTTCATTTCCTTTGAGATGAGTACAGTTGAAAGAGACAGCTGCGTGTTGTATAATGTATATATATTGACCACAGAAGATCAGGAAGAGTTGAAGGACAAGTCCGGTGTCGGAGTCCAATTCTTAAAACCTTAATAGTTGTCAACTAATTACATTAGTTATCAAATAGGCATTGTGATGTGTTCAATTTCAATATGAGCTCTGCTTAGCGTACTTAGTGCATTGATATACGGATGATATTGGATTTAATGTTATGTCAACATTATGATCCTTTCTCCACTGAATGTAGGTCGAAATTATCAGTTTGAATTTCAAGACCTAAAAAAAAATGTGGGAGCATACGCCGGTTCCCCTTCGCCACTCCCAGCTATAAATACGCCACTTATTGTTTTAAAAACTGTTTTTATACAGCTATTGACGACGGATGGGTCAATCAGTTCGACTACCGGCATCCAATTTTTGTGACAGATTTTGAACCGGCTAACATGGTCAACGCTTGTGGTAAGTCTAAATCCATTCATATTATTCTTCATAATCATCATATTCATGGTACCCGCTGCATACATTGATCTTTCATCCCATATATCTACCCCCATATGTCCCGATGCGATGCAATAGAGAACAAGATGGACACTAGTCTTATCTGGAACTGGCAGGTCATTCAACTTTGTCTTCTACTCTCTTCATAAAAAGCAGATTTTTTTCCAAATGAAGTATTCCACTCTCGAAATACCCACCCGATTATGAAAAGCATGAGAAGGGTAACAAAGAGAACTTGATTGGATGATTTGAGAGCCCACTGTCTTTAAACATGTTTAACCAACGTTGACACTAAACACCACGTACATGAACTATGCCCCACCCCTCTTTGAAATAAAAATTAGACATTAACCCCCCCCCCCCTGGAGTTATTGTAAGTCGGGACATCCCTGTCCATGAAACCAACACCATGCTCAGAAAACCTCAGAAAAAAACTGCGTGACCGACATATCAGTCTCCAGGGACCCGTTTCACAAAATCGATAGCTTATAACAAAAACTGTAATTTGTCACTGATGATAAGTTTTGTGAAACGCCCCCCCCCCCCCCCCTGGGCTTACAGGTCAAGTCAGTGAGTAACCATCTGATTACTTTAAAGAAGGCATGTGTGACAGACTGGTAATCCTGGCTGTCGATCTCTGGAGCCATATGTAATATTCATTTCGTATTGTAATGATTTGTTACATATATTCATACACGTACTTATAATACCTATTAATAATTTCTACCCTGTTTGCGCTAGTTCGGTCGGGAAGGAAGACCTGCGGGTCATGGTCATTAAGTTAGCTATTTCCAAACCAAAGCAAACAAGCACGCGCAGCCTATGTCTTTTCCTTTTGTATATGAATGTATTGTGTCAGTCAAATGTATGTTACTTTGACAAATGAATAATAAATAGATAAATACATAGATAGATAAATAAATAAATGTAGATGTAAGCGATTAATTTCATGCATTTACATTTTGCAAATACATGTCAGAAATATGTGCTACCTCTTCCACGACAGCGTTGCCGTATTATCCAGAGGTATGCAGATGCAACAAGCTTACGCAGCTGGATTGCTCTAACCTTAGTATGACAAAAATATCCCGTGATATTCCTTCAAATGTCACCCGACTGTAAGTGCATCACCCACTTCTACTTCACTTACATTTCATTACATTTCATTATGGTCGATACGAAAAATCAGGTTCGGTGTAATGATATATATTTATATTCTTTTTAAAAAATGCATAAAACATTGTACAACTTTGTTGGGTAATTCGAAGAAGGATACAAAATACTCAATTTTGGTTTAGACATTAGTAGCATAAGTCACATCCTGTTTTCAGAGTGAATGCTAAATGCCATCTACCATGATTCTAATCATGTCATTTAAAAAACAATCAAAGTTACAAAGAGGTCTCATGATTAAGAAATTCTGTAATTTGATAACCTTTAAAAAAAAATCGTTGTATTCTCTGTCACAAAGGAACAAAGTTAATTTGTAAAGACTTTTATGGGTTTTTCTTCATATTGAACGTATGAATATTAAGTTATTATTTCTTTCACATATACAAGAGGAAAAATAAGGGTTTTAATACCGCATCGTGTTTGGACGTATTTTAACCAGATAAGGGCTACTCTGCTGTATTCCTATACTTAAATTCTACTTCCGAAAGTAGTGTATATCTTTTGATCGTAACACATATTCAGCTAGTTAATTCGTTATTTTAACTACTTTCATTAGTATTTAGTATTAATATTTAGTATTTAAAAT
Source organism: Strongylocentrotus droebachiensis (assembly GCA_035222895.1). Taxonomy (NCBI): domain Eukaryota; kingdom Metazoa; phylum Echinodermata; class Echinoidea; order Camarodonta; family Strongylocentrotidae; genus Strongylocentrotus; species Strongylocentrotus droebachiensis. The sequence continues at coordinate 76,482 of JAVYIG010001051.1, forward strand.
GTTAAGTATGTTAGAACATTATGTTAAATTGGATGCGGGTAAAAGTGTGTCAACGTTTCAAACCTTCGGCTTATTTTGCCAAACCTCTGCTTGTTTTTCCATACAGTATTATTGTAAATGTATTTTGATTGTAACTGCCTGTAGTCTACTGATGTTGTTTGTTCAGTCTAATGCTGATCATACCATGTAATGTAGTGAACCATGCAGAAATGAATTAATGAATAAATAATAAGAACTATATGGATCTATTTCCTCTTACCTGTGATACCTGCAATTTTCACACTTGTAAAGAAACTAATCAGATTAAACGAAGATCACATGATTTTGATTTTGATTTCATATAATTAGTATGAATGATTTTCTTGCTCAAAGTTATTGGATCATTGAGGGTGATATGACTTTTTCCTTATAATTGAGTACCAATATGTTGTATTGGTAATTGCACTTCAACCAGATGACAATATATTTCCCCTTACAAGGCAATATCCTACACCTTATATCTTATTGGCAAAGAAGTTCGTAGTGGAGGAAGTGACCTTCATTACATATACTCCTTTCACATCTCATTCAATTGCCTTTTTCCTCCAGCTACCTGAAATTTAACAGCATAGAGCGTATTGATAGTTCGACATTTGCACCAATCCCGTCGCTTGTCTATCTGTAAGTAACTTGAAATCATTCTCTTGTCAGTAACTCAATTTTCCTAAACGCTATCAAATTAATGCCCGCGCCTGATTACTCCCGAGTTTAAAATGCGGATACTCTAATGACAGGCCTGAAGTGTTCCACGGTATGCATTACACATTCATATCTTCATGGTCATCAACCCCAGTGACATATCCAGAAATTTACCTCGGGAAGGGGCTGAAATAACGGAAACCAATTTGTAGAGGCCTGGATTGCGTTACAGACGAAGGGTGGGGTGGTGGTATTTTGGGACGAAAGATATCTTTGTTGTCCTGAGCGAGGCGGGAAGATTCGCCGCTATTTCGCTCGAAGATTAGAATGTGTTTATGTGAGTTTCTCTGTACATTGACTTAAGGCCCGGTCACACAGAGGGGACGCATGGGGAACGCACGGCCAGCGCATTGGAAATTTGCAATTTTGGCCAGTGCGTTGTCGTGGGCCCAACTTTTGTCGTAGCTGACACCAAATTCATAGCGTGTTGCTAGCGCGCTGAGCGCATACAGGGCGCATACAGTGCGCATACAGACCGTACCCAGAGCGCACATGATAACAACTTCCACGAATGCACAGCGTGTTGCTAGCGCGCTGGACGAATGGTCCACGCATGCACCGCGTTCTACGACGCACGGCCAGCGCATTGGAAATCGGAAAAGGCCGTGTGCCTAACTTTTGTCATGATTTTGGAAAAGCTAGAGAGCTGACACAAAATGCACAGCGTGTAGCTAGCGCGCTGTGCGTCATACAGGGCGTGTGCTCCGCGTACGTCTGGCGCTGGTCTAGCGCGCTCAACGCACGTCTGGCGTGCCTTTGGCGTGTACATTCATGCGTCGAGCTCCGCGCACACTTTTGAGCATGCTCAAAAAATCCCGACGCACACAGCGAATGACGACAAATGCATAGCGCTGGTCCAGCGTTGGTCCAGCGCGCTCGACGAACGAGTAACGAGTGATGACGCACGCCTAGCGAACGACAACGCACTGGCCAAAATTGCAAATTTTCCATGCGCCGGCCGTGCGTCCCCCATGCGTCCCCTCTGTGTGACCGGGCCTTTACCAATTCCCAAGTTCGTCAACTAGTAGCATATAAAAGAGGGTGTATGTTTCCGAAAATCTCTCAAGAGATGGCCACCTTTACCCCCCCCCCCCCCCCCTCCAACCTTTACCCCCCTTCCCCCTGCTGCTCCTCCAAATACCCCCGGAGAATAATTATAAGAAGAGATACGGTACAAGCTCTGTGTGCAGGATTAAGTAAGTAAAGGAAGTGTTATCGAGCCATCTCTGTTATATTCACTTAATATGTGCAAAATCCTCTGCCACTTTTTGTGCTAGGAAAATGATGAGGATTTGGGGGATACTTCATTTTTTGCGTAGGCGGCGAGGAGAAAGATAAACGCTTTCTTTTATTAAGTTGTGGATAATCACAAATGAATAAAACAAGTAAAAACAAATACTTAAACATGAAAAAGATATAATGAGCCGACTGCAAAACAAATCATGCCTTCAAATTATGTGTATGATAAATGTCAAATTACTTGTTATCCGAGGAGCAGGGCCCTCGAAATTATAAGTAATCTGACATTTATCATACATAATCCATTTATTTTGTCCTATGTCTTACCCCATATTTTAAGTTTGTTTAAATATTTCACGACATTGGCTGCTCATGAAATCGATCAATTTGAAAGGAAGAAAATGTAAACCTTCTTTCTGAATACTAAATTGAGAGTTATGTTAGTTACTTTTCGCGGGATAAAATAAATTTAGAATACGAAGTGGTAGGTTCATGCCACGTGTAGTTTTAAAACTTTGATAATTGGAATGCAACTGAATTTCTAATTACAAAACACCTGAAGTCATCTTTAACAATATTACACCTTGTTTTTCCGAATATTTCGATAGATACTGATGTACAATGTCTTAATAAAGGAACACTCTTTCTCAATACTTAGAAACTTCTCATTTTTTGGTTCATAATGTTTTGTTTTTATTGCACCATCTTCACTTCCTTTTTTTTCTTTCCCTCTTTGTTGTATTTCACTTTTCTTCATCTTTTTATTTTTCTTCACCTTCTCCTTCTTGTTGTTCTTGTTGTTCTTCCTTTTCTCCTTCTTTGCTTATAGAAATTTGATGGGAAATCGGCTACGTGAAATACCCGCGAATTCTTTTCATTATCTTCACGAGCTCACTACGCTGTAAGTAACACATGCTGTTTTATTCATGTGGTAGCTTCATACCAAATATGCAAAGAGATAGAAACTCTTGTGATTCACTGACCGAAACTGATCTTGATATATTTGTATGAATCATTATGACCATTTATTGCTTGCGGAATTGTAAACAACTATTTATTATTTTGAATAGATATGACATTCAAAGAACTTTTACAAATACAATCTTAAGTTTCTTCTCTCACGGATTTCTGGAGATTCAAGCTCTGTGTCGCTCTTGCATTTTAGATAAGTTGCAAAAAATGAATTTGTCTTTCCAGAACCATTAAAGTTAGTTTTCAATAATTTCTAGCAATCACGCACAGGAAGGGTGATTTTAACGGATTAAATATGTCAACGATGGTTGACTACCGGACAATCACGAACCATGACGTGGCCTAGATCATTGCTGATATAAAGTGTTTGGTAGTGAGAAGTGTGTGTGTGTGTGTGTGTTTGTGTGTGCGTGTGCGTGTGTGTGTGTGTGTGATATTGTGTGTGTGAGCATGTGTGTTTGTGCGCCAGTGAGTTTCTCTGGATCAATTCAAGAGTTTTCTTGATGTTGATTTTGTTTTGCTTTGCAGTTACCTATCTGAAAACAACATAACCATCATTGAAAGAGGAGCATTTCTTGGTCTCCATGGACTTCATTGGTTGTAAGTTTTGTTTCCACCTTAAAGCCACCTTCCCATATGACCCGGTAAATATCACCTTAAAAGTGGAAATCCCCCCCCCCCCCCAAAAAAAAAAAATACACCCTCACCTAAAAATATACAACATAGTAGTAGAGAGCTCCACAGTTTAACATCTATACACAAAAATAGATAAGCGAGTTCGCTTTTGAGCCTGTATATTTAAAGACACTTGTCCTCTAAAGACAAATAACATAAGAAACCGCCAACGTAAACCTCTGCGGTTTACCGCTCAAGTGTGAAAGACCCTTCACTTTGCATTAAGTAAATTCTGCTACTTTTACCACTTACCTTTTAAATGTATGTTTTTAACCATTAAAAATACATTGGCGCACTATGACAAAACATAAAACAACATTTCCCACAAAGCCTCCTGCACACAAAATGAAAAACAAAAGTCAGCTATAGAAAGCTGTCACCTGTGAGGTTGGAAGCAACTTAGTTTAGTCTGAATGTTCCGTTTACAAAGTGCAAAGTTACAATTATTTCTGTAAATTTTCCCCACAATGCAGGTTTCTAAATGGGAATAAATTAACGAGTCTTCAACCAGGGATGTTTACCGGACTGAAGGACCTATACTGGCTGTAAGTTACTCGTCTATACAATTTGTTCATTACCCTTGTAAATTTGATTTGGTTGTTTCAAGGATGTTGTTGAATACTTTCAGATGTAAGTTATTGATAAGTCACTTTGTCAAGAAACATACATTTTAACTAATCAAATTTGTTACGAACTTACCAAACTTGCTAAGGTTATGAATGATTAGAAGTTAATTGTGTATACTGTCAGATATTCCTGCTCAATGACTTTTTCTCCTATCTGAAAGAACGAATTTAAAAGAAATTCTTCGATGAGAAGGTGAGTCAATTCTTGAATGAGGAAAATCGGTTTAGTATATAAATGTGTCTTTGAAGAAAGAAAAATCTGGTACATGCACGTTTCAGAACGATTGGCTGATAGTCGCTTTCAGTTAAAATCATTATTTTTGATAACTACTTTATTCTTATGTTGAATCTGACTTAGGAAACTATAATCTTATTTAATAGGGATCGTATCAGAGAATTTGTTATAACTTGAAACATCTTTATTTTTATTGATATTAATAATTTTTTGTTATATGGCACTTGTTTTTCTGATTAAAGTGAGAAAAAGATGATTGCAAAGGGCTCGTTTGTAATTGTTTATTTTATACACTATTTACAAAATACCTCACCATACATTTATTACATATTATTTTAATAGAGATCTATATTTCAAGATGGGTTTTCAAGACATACGCAATGATTGTTAGAGTCATTCTCTGGTGAATTTTCCAAAAATGATTCCCTATAGCATCTTAAAATATCATCTGTGTATTGATTAAGGGTCCAATCGATTTTATTTTTTATAATCCGAAAAAAATAAATGCAAGCTCTACTCACCAAATCGACCATGTTGCAATAATACAAAGTAAAAATGAAACAGCAAACTGTCTTAAAATCTAATGGTGAATGTGTGGGATGTATTGTATGCCTCGTGCGCTTAATTAATCAAGCTCGTAATGAATTGAACGAGCAACGTCTAATTAGTCATTTGCTAGGCCAATCTTAGTCCCACATGATTACAAATATAGGACATCGTTCATTTGCACCGGATTTTCCGTCTCATATTCAAATTGTTCGCATTGCTAAAATGAAAATCATTTATTGCCCTTAAAGGTACTATGTCCCATTTGCAGGCCAAAAAATGAAAAGGTTAAATTCCAACGGCATTTGAAAGATAATACTAATTTAGAACTTCCCTAAAAAAAAGGGGGGCTTGAAAATGTTTTTAAGTGGCAAAATAACGACTATTAGTCTTTGAATTGACTTAGGAGCTATAGAGCCAGTAAGTAATAGTCTTGATTTTCAGACCATTGTACTGAATGGTCGTACGTTTTATGCTGCGCAAAGATTCAATCAGTTTAATGTTGGCCATTACAAGAAGGGGGTTATTGATGTAGACAAATGCTCATGTACCCTTTACAACTCATTTTATTTATGTTATTACCAAAGAAGAAAAAAAGCCAGTCAGTTACTCAATAGTTTCTGACAGTGAAGTCTAGCAAGTAAACGGGTTTCCTTGCATAATTTGAATATTAGGACACTGCTAACGTTTACATTTCACAGATAGGACATACATGACATATTCATAATTCCTACAAAGTTCTACAGAATATGAGTTTGGCTGCAAAAGGGACACAGTGTCTTTAACTGACAGGGGGACATTTTCTTTCACAGATCAAAATAAAGGCGGACAAGTATTTGACCTTACTCTAAAGGGTACTGTCGCGTAGGTGTATGAAACGAGTTCATTTCTTGTAAATAACTGATGTGAATCATCTAGTTAATCATCTGATTGGTAATTTCGAGTGAGACAATATTCACAAGGGCAAATCCACCATGATACCAGGTTAAGACGATCGGATCCGTGAACATTGTAGCAAAACCTGACAAATATGAATGAATTTTCCAAGTTTAAATTAAAATTCATGATATTTTCAGTACAGAGCATATGAGAAAGGACGTTGCGAAATACGTCTAACCGTTGCATTATTTGTTTGATTGATTTCAACTTCAAAAACGCATAAATTTCTTATTTTTATGGAAATCTTCCACACTTTTTACTGAATTGGTGCTCTCAATGTTCTGTTTTTATTAAAATGAACTCGATAGCAGGCTGTACTTTCGTTGCAATATTTGTTTGATTGATTTCAACTTCAAAAAAGCATTGCTTTCTTATTTGTATGGGATATCCCCCACGCTTTTTCTGAATTGGTTCTCTCAATTTTTTCGTTTTTTATTAAAATGAACATAGATATCAGGCTGTATTTTCCATAAAGTGAGTAGTTGAATATTGTTACTTAAAGAAACTTCACTCATTTTTTAGTAAATTCTTCATAGTTGAAGATTTACCTGTAGGCTTCTAATTGATGGGATTATTCGTCATACTTTGAATATGTTTGCAAAGAGTAAACTTCTTTCATTTCAAAAGTAAAAATTCATGTCAGTCACCTCTGTGACTACACGAAGAAATGTTTGAATGTCACTAAAAGATATAAAAAAATTCTTCAAATGAACCAAACGTTATTTTATGTGATAATACATTGACCTTTTTAAACACCTGGTCAAAAAAAGACCAAAAATATACTTATGCTTATTCAAGTGCCTGATATTCCGTTCACTTTGCCCTTTTACATACCGGTACTTCTAATTAAGCCGAATGGACGGATATTCTTTCAGTACAGGCGAAGTTCATTGTTAAAAACAAAGAAGCAATAGCGTGTGATTGAGGGTGTGCGCGAACGTGTGTGTAGGGGAGCGTGTGCGCGCGTGTGTGTATGAGAGTTTGGATGGTTGAGCGTAATCCGCACTAAAAGCCTCAGCAGAAAACCTGAGATTATATCAGTCAATAGCTCCCTATAGCGAGTACACATATAACTACTTTTCTCTACCTATGTAATCCTTCTTTTTCTTCTTTATCCTTTTCTCCTTCTTCTGTTTCTTCTTCTCCTACACTTTCACCCGCTTCTTCTCCTTCTTCTTCGTCTTCTCCTCTTCCTTCTTCTCCTTATTCTTTCCCTCCCTTTCTTTTTCCCTCCCTTTCTTTTCTTGTCTTTCCTTTCTCGTCTATTTTGTGTCGAATCTATTGATTTAAATCTCTTTCACCACCATCAGGGATCTTCGTAGCAATGAGATTAAAGACTTAAACCACGGTGCTGCACTCAGAGATTTACACTCCGTTGCATGGGTGTAAGTATTCTATTTTAGAAAATTAAGTAGTCCTCGCTAACCTTCAAACGACTATTACTCATTAGTCCACGTAGTTATACACAATTTGATATTTGATCTTTCAATTTCTTTTTTCCCCATTTAATACTCATTAAAAATTGCTCGATAGAACATGGCTGACGTGTAGTGTAATCTTGAATTAGAACAAATATTCAAAATATACAACAACGCAAATTGTGAACTGGTTAAAAACAAGTTTTAAAAAATGTAATTTTTTGTGAACTGGATCTACTGACTTTTGGAATGAAAATGTAAATTAAGGGTATTAACTTTCTACAGAGTGATTTTTTCCGCTTATAAGGATTTAAGTGATGAGGAGATTTTTTCTTTTGTCCAGGTAAGTGGTAGTAGTCCACCTGCGGACTTGTTTTCGTCCATGGCAATGAAGGGGTGTCACCAAACCCCAAATCGCACCTTACAAGTATTAATTTCATCTTTACCATATGGTAAAGATGAAATTAATACTTGTAATATATCTAGACTCACCTATATTAGATTCACCTTCTATCTGAAATTTTTAGTTCTCCGTTAATAAGCTCCGATTTTATCATTTCTTCTTGATACTTTTATCACAGTGACTTTGAAGGTAATGACATACGGTCTATCGAAGTGGATTCGTTTGCTGGAAACACGTCTCTAACAGTTCTGTAAGTCTGATCAAGAAAGCAATTGCGTCTTAACCTCTAAAACCTAATGGCTTTTCGAGAAATGAGGTTAGTGGATGGGACGGCACGTAAATTGGTGTGATTGATGGCTTACGTAACGGTTAGTTGGAATACGTGCTCTTTGAAAGAGATTCAAACAGACAAGTGTTGAACAAAGGAGCCATCTAGACCGGTTTCTTCCTAAAAAATGAGTACAAGTGATATATTATTCCAGATACGAAATATGAAGCGCCCGAGGGACGCATTATAAAATGGGAAGTGTGCTCCGGAGGGCATTAGATACTAACATGATTAAGGCAGGCTGATGAATCCCGAGCTAGTTATGCTTGTCAACCAGAAAGTTTAATTTGCTTTGGATCAGTAATCCCGCGTGAACAGATGATTATGACAGATTGGAATACGAGTGAGAAGCAACCTACTTTAGAAATTGCTTGTTTCCTTATCAGGAAAGATGGACTCTCCCGAAGGCCGGAAATTAAGTACCCTTATACAATGATCTGTAACGTTCTGAAGAGTTTCAGACGATTTTTTCTTCTTCTTCAAAACGACAAATTGTACAACTACCTAGCAGCGGTTGGGATAGGAATAGGGGCAGTTTGTGTTTTCAAGAAACGCTAATAAGGTTACTGTTCACGTTGTCAGTGTTAATATTTCACCTACATAAAATGAATAATAAAAATCTGCCCATACGCCTACATTTTAGGTCAATGAGAAGATCACGTATTCGTAATGTTAAATAAAATGACATTATAATGTACGACTTCGCTCCAGGTTATATCTCTTTTAATCTTAGTAATTGGCAAAATGTTACGCCTTTAAGGCTTCATGATTTTATCTAAATATTAACAGTTGATAGCTTCTATAATTCTGAAGACACCTTACGCTTCCTTAAATATGATGCAACAAACAGACAAACTGTTTTCGAATTATAGTCAGGTGACTCTGTACATGCTATTTGAATAAAACATTGGATATTTCCTGCCGAATGAAAAGAAACTGGTTGCAATACCTGACTATTGAAATTCATACCGTTTTCATGATATGGAATAATTTATCCCTATTTATATGATTACTAGATCGCTCTAGATGCTGTACATTACAAATTCACATGTTTATCTATCATCTTATTTTATGCAGAGTGTTGAAAAATAACAGCATAAGCTCGATAGCAGAAAATGCTTTCAAGTCTCAGGAAACACTTATTGAACTGTGAGTAGCCCCTATCTCGTTTCAAGAATATAATTTGTTTGTTTTACTTTATGTTCTATTCTATTTATGTTGATAGGAATTTAGTTATACTTCTTTTGAATTAGCAAATTGGTTCTACATGAACATCTTTCTTTAATTTCAATCAACGCAGATACAAGATTTCTACCCGAAGTCAATATTTTATGTTTCATATATTCATTATGTGTTTCTGTAAATGAATGCATTGGTATTTATGTATCTTCTTCTCCTCTTCTTTATACGCTTTTACTTTTTTCCGTTGTTCGTCTCCCTTCTCTACTTGTTCCTTCTTCTCCTATCCTTTTTTGTCTTTTGTCCTACACTTCCTCTTCTTCTTGTTGTTATTATACTACTTCTACTGCTAATAATATTTATCTTTTTTCATTTGCAGTGATTTATCTAACAATTACATATCGCATCTTCCAATGGGAGTTTTTAACCACCTTTACCAACTTCAGATTTTGTAAGTATGCTCAACAAATATCTTTTACCGAGAAATACTGTTGATTCTCAGAAATCTCTATTTCCTGCTCACAAGAAAGGGACATGATTTAGAATGGTTTTACTAATGTCAAATATTAAACGATAGTCACATTTTACATATATCCGACATTGAAATGTGAGCTACCGATACATACCAAAGACTTATAACAATGGGACCTTCTGCCTTCTAGCTAGCCGCTCAGCATATTGGATTGGAGAAGGGTAGTAATAACATATTATGTTATGCAGGGCCCGCTGGAAGAGTAGTTTCATAACTGATATGGTTACCCTGGGTAAATGAAACGTTATTATTATTATTATTAATTCACAATACCATATCCATCATATTGTCACTCCTGAATTTGAGTGTGCATTTGAGTTATATCCAAATGTCAGGAAAAAATTATTCGTCCATTTAATGGCGATCACGTAGAAATTAATAGCTTTGCGCAAAGCGCCATAATTATATAGGAGGAAATAAAAGTGCGTCGTCGGAAATTAATGGGGCCCGTTTTATCTGTGGCAGAGTTGATCTGGTGAGAATTATAGAGATTGGGATGAGTGCAGACGCCTTTTTCTCTCCCCGTCCCCACCCACGTAACACACGTAAAAACACGGGCGCCAGACTAAATGCGAATACTATTTGACCGAATCCCCCACACACGCGATCGCCCACCCACACCTCTTTTTCACCGCACACATGCACTTAACTAGGAATGTCAAATTTTCGGGGGGCTTGGAGGGTGACTATAATTATCATCATCGTGCATTCGTTCTTCAATTGAAACACAATTCTCCCGTCCGACTGCCGTGCTAAATGAAGATCAATTCGGGTTAAATTCCTATTTTCTTCCATCTGATATTCATCCTCCCTTTATTCATTTTACCAAACAAGTGCCCTTGAAGTGAAAAAATGATATCTCATACACAGGTTCCTTACCTATCAGAGATTAGTGTTATATGATAAGGTGTATTAATATTTCATAGGACATGCATATCAACCTGAAACCAAAGATGATACGGATGATGGTCCAAAACTGGAGGAATTTCTCATAGGGTATCATAGAATGATGAAAGTCTTTATTCCTTTAGGAATATCAAGTTTATGATATCATTTTCACACAAAAGTCTTGTGGGAGATGATTAGAAACCTCATTCACGTCATTTTGGAAGACGACCCAAGTGAAAAAGATGACTTTATGCTGCGTGTGGGTGTACAATGTCAATTTGAAAGCCCATTTCTGCTCATTTTTAACAATGGCTGGAGTAAAGTGGTTGGAGGAATATCATTTCAGGAAAGGGGCACAAGAAAAGATAAAACTCTCCAAATATACCTACAATCTTGAAATACGACGCCATTCTATATAGATTCAACTAAAACTTCTAGGCGCTCTAAACACGCTGCTTTAACCAGGGAATAACGAGAGAACGTGGGGAAAAAATTCGCGCGAGATCCCATTTCTCATGTGAACCGATGTTTATCCCCCCCACCCCCCCCCTTCCATCCCCGCCGTTTTCTTTGACGAATTTTAAAAAATGGGAACCTATGACTAGTTTTCAATTCGAAACTCTGAGAGCCATTTTTGTTTTCCATGCATCACGCCTATGGCATAAGTTGTTGTAGGTTTTCGATTAACCTTGTTGGTAAGGTTTGTCTGATCCCCCACTTCCAAAATCAAATCGTCTAGCAAGGCGCATAATCATACCGCTACTTGAATTCATCATAGTAGAAAGTAGATCTTGCGGCCGAGGTAATTTTTGAAAGTGATTTTTTAAGTGCATCGTGAATCATTGAATTTCCTGTAATATAAAATGCTCTTTCGTATAGCTATTTTACGTGTTTTAAGTTTTAAAGTGCACTCGCTATGCACGCTAGTTTCGCTGTAGGCTAGTAGTTTCGAAACAGGGCAAAAAGGCATATATCTTTATATTAACCATAAATTTGAATTGGATCTTGGGACAACATCAAATGACTTTTCTTTTATCTGTGAATTCTTCAAATGTCATTGATTTGATTGATATACAGAGGGCAAAGGTGAGCAAGTGCCTCCGGTTGGCACGTGACCGAGCGCAAACAATATGCAAAAGAGTGAATGAGAAGGGACAAATGAGAAAATATTGTTCTTAAAGACAAAAATGGGTTGTGGTCATGCTGTAACATTGTGACAAAACTGTGTGGAAGAGATTGAACAAAGCTGATCAGGTAGCAGAAAACTATTGGAGTGTACTGCTAGGTTTTGGCATCTTCAAAATGATTAGAAATGGGACCAAATTTGATAAAGGGCACTTGTACTGTTCACAGAAGATGGTATATGAGACTGCTAACATGTGGCATAAACGTTGTGGTTCACAACCTTAAAGGTAAAGACCAGTTATGGTCATGCGATTGCATTGTGAAAGAAACGTTGTGGAATCGATCAGAAAAGGTTGATCATCTAGCATCTAGCATCTGCAAGGTTCTGGAATCATCAAAATGATAAGAAATTTGGCCCATTCTTCGTAAAGTTACAAGCACTATACACAGAAAGATGTATATGGGACTACCCTATATCTCTCACACGACCATGAGAGAAACAAATTTACCATATATATGAATTAGTAGGCGGTTTCCCGCCAAATTTTGTATCATCATGTATTAGTCAAAACATATTCTTTCACATGATTGGTAATGAGAGCTTCCATTTCATTTTTTGAAATTGGAAATTGGTTTCCAATACTGGTCTTTACCTTTAACGGTACTATGTCCCTTTAGCAGGCCAAAAAATGAAAAGGTTAAATTCCATCGGCATTTGAAAGATAATACTAATTTAGAACTTCCCCCAAAAAGGGGGCTTGAAAATGTCTTCAAGTGGGAAAATAACGACTATTAGTTGTCGAATCGACTTAAGAGCTATAGAGCCAGTAAGTAATAGTCTGATCTTCAGACCATTGTACCGAATGGTCGTACGTGTTATGCTGCGCAAAGATTCAATCAGTTTAATGTTGGCCATTACAAGAAGTGGGTTGTTGATAAAGACAAATGCTCATGTACCCTTTACAGCTCATTTATGTATGTTATTACCAAAGAAGAAAAAAGCCAGTCAGTCACTCAATAGTGTCTGACAGTGAAGTCTAGCAATTAAACGGGTTTCCTTGCATAAATTGAATATAAGGACACTGTTAACGTTTAAATTTCACAGATAGGACATACATGACATATTCATAATTCCTGTTAAATTCTACAGAATTTGATGTTGGCTGCAAAAGCGACGTAGTATCTGTAAGCTGCTACCTGACATATTTTTAATATGAGGGCACTTAAAGAGACATCATTTTCAGGGGACATTGTTTCCTCCCACACTTACATTAACAGAATGAAACAGTTCTCAAACGTGTTGACCTTTCACAGAACTAGACTTTCTCTTTAAAGAATGTATGCCTTCATGAGTATGCCTTCATGTTGCAACCCACAAAATAGATTGTTCATATTGTGCCAGCAGTTGTTAATAGTCGTACATAAACCATTTTGAACATTCTCGCACTCCTTGGTCTGTTTAAATGTTATTTCAGCCATGTGAGCAACTTTATTTTTATACTGTGCCCTATTCAAATTGGCAGATTTTTTTCTCTCATTGTGACTTCTTCTCATTAAGAATTCAGTAAACTTTTAGTAGATTATTTTTCCAGTAGAGCAAGGCAAGCATGTTAATAGGGTTTTCTTGTCCTTAATCAGTTAGAAATTTAGGAATTTGACATCCACTTGCCTTGCATGAACTAAATCAATAATATCTAAACAATATGTGAATTTATCATTCCGCCGTTGAATCAAGGATACACTCTAAAATGTTTAGGGTGAAAATAAAACCTGAATGGTGCAAGGAGTAACCTCTTAAAATTAGGAGTTGTTTTTTTCTTCCGAAATTGTAAATTTAGGATACCATTTCTAAATATAGGCTACAGCGTTCATGATGCTGATCTTGTGCTGTATTCTGCAGAATAATAATTTCGTTATAACATAGTCAAGCGTCTTTACTCTTGCTCTTTTTAAAATTGTTGTATAAACGCTCTGATTTGTAGAGTGCATGTACCGATTTCAAAAAAGCCATGAAACAAATTCGCGTGGGAAAAACGAAGGTTATAATGAAAGCAGAGTAGGTTTGAAGACAGAAGGCTCCCGATACACCTGCGAATTGATCTAAAACTCAAAAAAAGGAAGCGCCCACAATATTCGCGGTACTTTCTTTTATAGAATGAATGAGAGTGAGCTTCCACGAGTTGAAATCATGATTGTCATCGGCAGTTTATAAAATGCCGAGGTATTTTGGGAAAAGTACAGTATAGTGGGTTGAGTGATTCTGGTTCTGTCCCTTTTTTAGTACTAAGTAAAACTTGAACAAACATGTACCCAAAATGGATGAACACATAATAGATTGATTACGTACATGGAACATGTTGAACCTCAATTCCCTGGCTGGCAGAAGACAATTTTCCGTCGGCAACTTGCGTCTAATAAAAGGAGCAAATATGACGTATGTCACGAATTCTCTTCAATCAGACTGATATCTATTTAAAAAAAACATTGTAACATGATTACAGTCAAGATATTTTGGGGATGGGGATTAACGCGTACGCGGGAGAATCCTAGTCACGGAAAATGAGTTACTTAATTATTTGGAGGTTCATTGTTGAGATTATTTGGATACATTCTAAATAATACGGAGGCCTATGGGTTTTTAAATAAATTTGGGAGTAACAACTTGCTAGGTGTTTTGGTTTTCTTTAGTTCCAATGCCATTTAAAAATAAACCAGTAAATCCCGCATCCTACGCGTGTGGGTTGTGGGAGGCCCTGACTGACTCCGTAGCTAAATAAAGAAACTTTTCCTCCTGGCTGAGATTAGCATGAGAAAGCTAGGACACACAGATGACATTATCCAATGTCTTTCATACATATTATTATATCACATACAATACATATTTATATAATAACTCGATTATTCTTTTTTTTCACGTTGGTTCTTTTTTTTCCACAGGAGACTCAAAAATAACTCAGTGATGTCATTTCCCACAGGCCTCTTTGATGGGCTAGACAATCTTATTGATTTGTAAGTTCATGGTTTTTTAAATTATAGTTGCTTGGCATTTCTTACATATGAAATCATTTTAAATTGAACCAGTGAACCTCTGTTCCTCGTAAACATGCATAACTAATGTGTTGGAACTTTAATAACTCTTACAGCATCATTAATCAAAATAGAAATAAACGATTCCTTCTTAGCAAAATCGGAAGAAAGAACCCATATTCATGTGTAAATATTTATGAACTCGAGACAGCCCGAAAAAACAACGGCACACAAGACAGACATATGCGGTCTTGTAAAGACTCTAAAAAGTTGTCAGAAAGCTCATGAGACCGACATATCTTTCGTGTATTTTAGCTGTCACTTTCATGGGAAACAGCCTTTGAATGACTGTTTTGATATAGGTCGTAGAAGTGATATACATGTCGTTTATGATTTTATGAATTAGTTTATAGCATTGCTCCTTTATTAAAAATAACCGACAAGCGTCATCCAAGGGGTAAGATTTTTTTAAATTTTAATCAATAATTAATAATGGGTGAAGTTGTGTAGGTGTAGATATTAGAAAGGTGGGCATTGATCTCACTAAGTGGGTCAAATAGAAATTAACAAGTCCACTGATTCACGTTCCTTTTGCCTTTCCCGGTTTTTTTTTATTTGTCCCCCCCCCCCTCCGTTTTTTCTTCTCGCTTACCTTTTGTTTTGACCCATTTCTTACGAACATTTGATGGAGGATGTTCCCCCATTATCCACCCCCTCTTCTTACCCTGCCTCTTCAGTTAAACCAGACAATGCTCAATTTCACACAATAATTAATGCTAATTTTGCCGGTTACGAAACATATTCGATTAAGAAGTTTAAAAAACAAAACACGTAATGGTGGTTTATCCCTCTAGGATAAGAACTGATTTAGGGATTTCAAACCAAATGTAAAGTAGTAAAGCCCTTGAGCATTAACAAATAATTCTGACTCAAAATATTGTGCAACTTTGTTGTATTTCCTTTTTGTTTTCATCACCCAGAGATCTAGGAGGAATAACTATCACAGATATAAGCGTGGATATGTTCAAAGATCTAACTAAATTAGAAAAGGTGTAAGTAAATGTCGACGTTATTATTGTTCTTTGCATATGATAAAGTTATATAATTTGGTATCTGTTATTTCGATCATGTATAACACGATGAATGATTAAAGCGGGACTGCACTACTTGTAGCTACCATCGCCCTCTATGTAGCAAACAATGCCTAAGCGGTATTCGTTGGTCCCCCATGATCCCCTTTTTCTTATTTTAATGACAGCTAATTTGATGAGATAACCACCTGTCAGTGACCATCCAGGGGTCTAATCAGGGAGGTGATAGGAAGTAGTGGAATCAAGCCGCTCTCATTTGACCTCATGCTCCAAGCCGTCGAACAGTAATTCGCTAATCTGCAACAGTTGACCAGGTGGTGAGATAAAAGAGCGCACGCAATATCAGGATTTAGAATTGTTACATCAGAAAGTGGTGGTCTAGCAAACGTTCGCTGTCCCTTTCGATGATTTCTCATCATTTGTTGAATTTATAATGAGTAGAACAAGCGAACACAAACTTTTGTAATTCCATCCTTTTTTTAAACTGCAAAATTACAAAAAACACGCGAAAACACGCATTAGCAAACTTAAAGTTATTGAAGATTGTAAATCATGGATTAAATGAAGGGACATGAAAACATGCGAAAATAAGCGCATTTGTCCGAATCTATTTTTTTCTTTTACCAACTCTGGCACACAAATTATAGTAAGGGTGAAGTACTAAATTTGAAAAATTGTTTAATGCACTATTCCCAATACGATCCCTAAGATATACGATCCTCATATACATTTTATAATTTACACTGTAATTTTGCAGGTAATTTGATATTTTGTAATGAATGTGCCTGGTGACTGGCCTCTGAAATTCCCCGCAGCGGAACTCGTAGCAAGGAACTTCGAAGCCAAGTGGAATGTTACACATCCCATCGTTACGCTTTAGAACTCACGCATACGTTTGAATAAATTACAAGAGTTTCCACTCCTTCCTATTACCTCCCTGGTCTAATCCCTTCTGCCCAAACTAGTGCAGACAGGCTTAAAACTTAATTAATTTTAATTTAATTTAAGTAAATGTAATGCGACTATATCTCCACATCAATGTATATGGATATCCATAATCCGTTGAAGACTTTTCATGATGAGAGCCTCATTTCGCTTTCTTTATTCCAACAGAAGCTCCTATTAATTACATTTTTCAGCATGGATTAGTTCAAATCGTTACTTATAGATTGCAGCACAGCAGCAGAATACCAAATATGTATGGGATCATCATTTCGCCACAGTAGATGAATTTTAATTCGTGGTAACTGTGCTCCATACGTGTTTCCTACAATAATGGAACTTATACTCAATATTATTAGCTACGATGAAAACAAGGCAGCGAGCTGAATAGGCCATTTTCGTAATGTAACCAAATGTATACTTAAGAGCCCAATACGAATGATTTCTTTCACCTGTTACGAATAATTATATTACTCTAGTCAGAATACGAATTGTATACATGTTGTTAAATAAAACAAGCCATGTTTGTTTTCCTAGAAAAATTAATGTACGCGATCGAAATACAATTATTTATAACAGGTGACTTTAAAAAAATGTATGCATTAAATCTGATTACATTACGAGAATGGTCTATTAGCATAGGTCGAATTCAGAGTCTACATAGAGACTGTAATATGTAAAGTATGATAAAAAATGTCTATCATGAATTTTGCCCTCAAAGATAATGATTACTCGACTGATATTACGTAACCGTTTAGATTTAAATCTTTACATTCGTAGGACTTTTGCAAAGTTCGAGTACTGTCGCTACGCTCCTCATGTTCGTACCTGTACACCGCGATCTGATGGAATCTCGTCGTTCGAGAATCTCTTGAAAAACGTGATTCTGCGAGTTTTTGTATGGACTATAGGTATCATCACTAGCGTGGGTAATCTAGGTGTACTGGTCAGCCGTGCTTTCATGAAGGCAGAAAATAAAGTCCATACGGTCGTCGTCATAAATCTATGCAGTAAGTTGCTAATGATTTAAGAGGCTACCAACTGATTCGATGACACAAATCTTATAATATTATCATCGCATGATTATTTGTAAATAGAAACGTAAACGATTTGATTCACTTCCAATTATGCCCAAAACATGCTTTATGAACTTTTATTCTACACGTATATTATCGTTTGAATATTAAATGCGATATCATACAGGGCGTCGCTAGAGGGATGTGGGGTTACCCCCTCCCTTCAGTATTAGAAATTATTTAATCAATACAGGCGTTCGTCAAGTTATACACATTGATGTCCGTCATTTGTAATGCCTTTTAAAATTCTCGACCAACATGTCGGCAACACCGCTTTCCCTTAAATTCAAAATGGTCTACGGATGCCTCTAATATCATAAAAATGAATCTTTTTTCTCTAACAGCTGCTGATTTTTTGATGGGCCTGTATTTGCTCATCATTGGAACGCAAGATGTAAAATACCGAGACAACTACAACCAATACGCGCTGGAATGGACCAACGGTATTACCTGCAAGGTTTCTGGTCTGCTGGCTATAATTTCCAGTGAGGTGTCGGTCCTGACTCTCATGTTCATATCTCTAGAACGCTACTTCATCATAGTATACCCATACAGCTTTCAGAGAATTAAAGCCAAACGTGCAATTCTCATCTTAGCCGTCATCTGGTTTATCGGGACTCTTCTCGCTGTCTTTCCAATGATTCCCGTAGCATACTTCGGGAATTTCTACGGGAGCAATGGTGTCTGTTTCCCGCTTCATCTCCACGATCCGAGGATGCAGGGATGGGAATACTCGGCGTTTCTCTTCCTGGGAGTCAACACAACTACCTTTTTCGTTATAGTAGTGTCGTATACAGGTAAACCATAATTAACTGCTCATGAATAATGAAACTCTTGTTTTACCTCGTGTATTCCTCAGTGGCCTCGAATTAT
This sequence comes from Strongylocentrotus droebachiensis, assembly GCA_035222895.1. Taxonomy (NCBI): domain Eukaryota; kingdom Metazoa; phylum Echinodermata; class Echinoidea; order Camarodonta; family Strongylocentrotidae; genus Strongylocentrotus; species Strongylocentrotus droebachiensis. The sequence continues at coordinate 95,334 of JAVYIG010001051.1, forward strand.
AAGTTCTAGATTGACGGCGCCATACAAAATGCTAATTATTATTATGAGTAAATAGGATTATAAAGTCAGAAAAAAGTCTCCTTCCTATAGAGCCATATTTCAAGTTCTTGAAACCACCACCCTCCCCCCCCCCCCCCCCACAATAGTGTTGTTCCTACTTTATAATATACTATCATCCTAATTTATTTTGATGAAGTTGATTCATAGACTTAATTGACTGAATTCGCCTTTAGGTTGGGTGACTTCCGAATAAAGCTCTTGGCTCAAAGATTTACTTTGGCGCTGCAAGATCGTTCAACCCAAACTTGGGGGAGAGTGCGCGCAAGGATCACAAGGTACATAGGGCCTATTATCTGCTTGCGGGTCCTCGAACACGTTATCTGCTGTGCGACCATTCATTCACTGCTTTTGCACCCAGATTGAGGAACAGTCTTTCTCGGTTTCTTACTCTTGCGTTCCACTTTCAAAATCCAACTAAATACATACCAACCAATCCCACATTGCTATCAACTAGTCACTTTCCGTTTTTCCCAGGAGAATCATGAAAAGATATTCGGTACTTGTTTAGTCTCATCAGTGCCTTTGACGAGGCAACTAGATATTGGCGCCCTACAAATTCCCGGATTGTATTTGAGTGGATATTGAAATACACCATTTATTTTCTCTTTGCAGCCATGTTTCTTAGCATAAGGAAAACAAGAAGAGCAGCGGCTCAGTGCGGCGTGAAGGATGACATGGCGTACGCCAAGCGTTTCTTCTTCATCATTCTCACCGATTCTTTATGCTGGTTGCCCATCGCAATCCTCAAGATAATGTCTCTCTATAACTACATCATTTCAGGTATATGAAACCTCGTTCATTGTGAAATAGTGTCTAATAATGACATACACCACACATTAGACTGCAGATTTTATTTTCATAAATTCATGTCTAATTTGCCGAAGGCGATATTGTTTCTACACTTTCTGTCCTTAAGCTAAAAGAGCTATAACTACATCATTCCAGGTTTGAAACCGCGTTCATTGTGACTAAGTGTCTTATGATTAAATTCACCGCACATGAAGGCTGCAGATTTTTTTTTCAAAAAATATTATTCAATTTGCCGGAGGCGATATGTATTCTACACTTTCTTTCGTTAAGCTATAACAATACCTCGCCAGAGAATTGGGAATCATTCGATATAATATTTACGCCATATTCCGCAAGATTCCAATTTATTTTTAATTTGATTAGATCTTGTTTCCGTCATGAATCAAATCATCTGTCAGGGGAACAATATAATTGGTTCTCGGTAGACTCGATTCCATTTAATTCCTTCAGAATTAGGCCGATTTATCATGGTGATATGATTATCTATGTTTCTTTTCTCTCTCTCTCTTTCTCTCTCTCTCTCTCTCTCTACTAGTCCTTTTTACGGCTCTCTCTCTCTTTCCTCTTCCTTTTGATTGTCTCCCCCCCCCCCTTCATTCAATTTCTTACCTCTCTCGCTCTCTTATCTCATTTTCTATTTTTCTCCTGTTGTCAAGAGAGGGATGTAGTAAGAACATTTAGAATTATATATCTCTGTTCAATTACTGGGTAGTGATTTACGATGATATTCACAAACTCACTCTTTCATATTTGTCATAAACAACACTCAAAATGGTTACGCAGTTTTTAGTAAGCAAGCCGAAAAAAGGGGGAACAAAATTTAAATCCGTGTGGCGTGCATGATGTTTTAAACCACTTTATAAAAAAACTAATTTACCATTGGCTCAACTATATGACTGATCGTTATAAAAAGAAGTGTCGTCATATAATTGCATCTTAGAGATTTAAATACATAGAGTTCTGCTCTTGTGATTAATTGTGAAAGGAAATTTCTAGCAATTGGGAAAGGCTTGTTTAGTACATAGAATGATAGAAATGTAAACATATTCTGAGGGTTTGGAACGATCACACCAAAAGACATTGACCGAATCTTGCCGAAAATCTCATGACTTATTTCGTCATGTTTCGAATAGGGGGACATTTTGAGTAATCCCTTTTGAAGCACTTTTCTACAATATTATGTTTCCAAACTGACATGAAGAGAATAAGAAAGCTCACAACTTATTGTTTCCCTTTACCATAACTCAGCCTTCTCTTAATGAATATAAACGCCCCTCTGTCTCTCAACAGGCGATACACGGTACCATCACCCACAACTCGATTCAGAATCTATGTAATATTTATCACCAGTTTTTTCGTCTTCTTATTTTTAATCCATTATTATGATCAATTTCATCGTAAATGTATAGACATACCTTCGTTACCTACATACTTCTAATGTTCAATACAATGATTATGCAAGATTGTACTCAATATGAGCTAACATTAATTTCTTTGATAATGTGTAATAATGAGATTGTAGCAACCACGTCAACCTTTTGGTATTAGGGTGCGATAACGGAATATAATACTGATAATGATGATCAGGCGCGGATCTACGGGGGGGGTTTAGGGGGTTTAAACCCCCCCCCCTTGGGCGGCCCAGAAAAAAAAAAAAAAAAAAAAGGGAAAAAAAAAAAAAAAAAAAAAAAAAAGAAAGAAAAAAGAACGCACGCTGGAGAGAAACCCTTTCAAGTGCAAATATTGTGAGAAGATATTCAACTCATCTGGTAACTTAACCAAACACATGATAACTCTGGATATAACTGTGTATTAAACTGTTACTTGATTTAAAAAGACGTTATCATGCACTGCTTTTTATGGTCTCCATTGTGTTAATAGATGCCAGGAAAACATCACTTACGGGGTTCAAATAAACACCCCCAAAAAAATCGGCTCGCCGCTTCGCGGCTCGTGGACGATGCTCCGCATCGTCATTATTTTGGTCAAACCCCCCCCCCCTTAGCAAAAAGTTAGATCCGCCCCTGATGATGATACTACCATATTGCTCCGATTGTCTCATTTTCGCTCGCGTGAACATTGCCAGCACAAACCACTGACCTCTGCCTCCTGAACGGATCATCGCCCATTCCATTCACTATACGTTACGTACTATAAAGGCTGTATTGTCTGACCGTTCATGAATATTCATGTTTTTGCTAAACTCGGCAAAATGTTTGCTTTTACTAAATGGAAAAATTACGGTGGGGGGTTGGATGAAATGGACATAATGAAATAGGCAGAAGTGATCTATGATAATTCATGCTTTTTATGTTTCGTGTGCTCGACCTATAATCTTCAAATCGCTTGGTAAACTGAGTCCAAAGTTAGACTTGTTTCACATGTGTATTATAGGCAATGACGAGCTTGCAACCTATTTTGAAAAATTACGGTGGGTGAACTTTCAAAAGTCAATGAGACATGAGGGCTCCAATGAAAGAGCTAGTGATAACGTACGTCGGGGTGGATGTGCTTTTCGTTTAAACAAAAAATGAATTTTTAACGATTTTTTAAAAAAACGTCCATAGGCTAACATGTTAGGCTGCCGACTCAGATCATGCTCTGACGATAGGGGGCGTTGTGAAATGAGACTAACCGGAGCCATTATGTATTACTACTACTACTACTACTACTACTACTACTACTACTACTACTAATTATACTACTACTACTACTACTACTACTACTACTATGCTGCTACTACTACTACTACTAATAATAATAATAATAACGATAATAATGATAATATTTATAATAATAAGGACAATAATAATAATACTATATTAGTAGTTATAATAATGGTGATAATTAACAAATAATAATCAACAAATAATTATTAAATTTGATAATTTTCATGACAATAATAACAATATTATGTTATTTTGTTTAATTATCTTCTTTTAGAAACCCTCTACGGTTGGATCGTGGTCTTTGTCTTGCCTATCAACAGTGCCCTGAACCCTATCCTCTACACACTCAGTACCACCTCCTTCGCCAATTGGTTCATGCGCCAGGTCAAACGTTGTACGGTGAAGAGGTCAGAGGGCTACATAGACATCTCGCTTGAGCAATCAAATGGAAGAGGTACGTAATCATCGTCATCATTGTCGACAATCATTTTTTAAATCTACATCCCGTTAATTCTCCGTTTTCTGCCCAAAGTAGAAAAAGCCTGGAAGGAGAATAGTTACGAAACTTTAGGGTTAGGGTTTGGGGTAAGGGTTAGGGTAAGGGTAAGATTTAGGTTTAGGTTTAGGGTTAGGGTAAGGGTTAGGGTTAGGGTGGTCGTGAAGGTGAGGAATACTTGCGTAACTATTCTCTTTCCAGGTTTGTTCTACTTTGGGCAGAATCTGGAGAATTACCTACATCCCTTTTCCTTTCTCTTCCCATTTCTTCGTCTATTGTCATCTGCCCTTATTGTATTAAAAGTATATTGTTTCACACAGGTGCCATGGACGGGCAGGCCCGGCCCGGCACAAGCTCATGCTGAATTGGATGTACGTCTTCCTCCTGATTATAAGGACTTTTCGATTTGCATGACGAGAACGTGGACTGCGACGTGTGACATCCTGTTAAGGCACTGCCAGCGCCTTAACAGAAAGTCACACATGTGACTGCCAGTGCCTTAAAAGAAAGTCACACATCCACGTCCACGCAAATCGGGAAGTCCCTTACTACTTTTTTTGTTTAGTGCGTAAAAAGGAACAAAATAAATGTTTCGTTTTGAATTCAGTTAGGATTCACTAATGGGAAATAATAGAGACATGCACCCAGGCACATATTTAACTTGTTAAATTGTTGAAGTTTAACCCTTACATTATATTATTTATGTTTTTCATTCTGTATGAAAAAAGGAACGAAATATTTTTGTTCATTTTGAACTGAAATAAGATTGGATATATGGGCGGTGGGAAGAAACAGGGACATGCATCTCTTGAACTTATTAAATGGAACTCTAGCCCTCACATTGTATTATTTGAGTGTTTTGTTCAGTATGGAAAAGGTAAAAAAAAAATGTTTCATTTTGAACTGAATTAAGATTCAATACTGGGCAGCTAAGAAAGAGATAGGGACATGCATTCGCGTATAAAATGTGTTAAATGGAAATTTTAACCTTAGAGCAGGTTTCTAGGAGGAAAGGCAAAAAAAAAAACAAAAAAAAAACGGATCGATCATTAAGGTCATGAAGCGCCGGTCAACTTTCCAACTTATTCCTTCATTCACATACATAAATTATATACAAATCCAAACTGGCACAGTGATTCAGCTGAAATAAAATATACAAACAGACAATGACTGAAAATGTAAATGAATCTTGAGATAATAGCACGTAACTTGTACTCTAATTTCCGACATTGAGGGAAATTTAATCACATTCTAGCACAAAAATTGAATGAATATACAATATTTCATTCTTCAGAGGCATTTACTCCTCTCATCCACAAGTCATTTCGTGGGAACTAATACATTACCATCTGTTAGGGATGGGACACCAAGAAGTGCCTTCTGAATGGAGTATCAGTCCAGCATGCATGAAGAGGTAGTTGTTGGCAGAAAATACATGTGTTCCTCGTACCCTTTCTCTGTCTCTCTGTGAAATCTCCATATATAGGCACTGTCTGTATAGTTTTGTGAATAAACGTACATAATATTGTTTAAGAATCAAAAGCGTTCGTCCAATCCCTTTGAAAGTTTGGATCCCTGGTCATTACTCAAAAAAAAATACTTAAAAAAAATGAAATTCTTTGACCGATTCGAAAAATAGTGTATTATGTAATTGATCAAATCTTTATCTTTTTTCTTTTCTCTCTCTCTCTCTCTTTCTCTCTCTCTCTCTCTTTTCTCTTTCTCTCTCTCCCTCCCTCTTGATGATGTATCCTTCTATAGACCGAAGCAGAGACTTCACTTCCTTCACTGAAATGCGCAGAACTTCTTCTCTGCATCCCAAACCTTCCAGCGTTCGATTCTGCGATCCTTCTGGCATCGTCAAAGATGCATCGCCAGCTAAGATTACCAGTATCTGAACTTTGCAATCGTTCTTTCGTTATTAACGAATCACTGCCAGCTACGGGCCGAGGTGTTTGAGCGTTGTCGGCCAAGTTCTGTTGCCGCCAACAAAGAATCACCAGCTATAAGATCCCCAGTGATTGGACAAATTTGGTCGTTCGGTCGCTGTGTACGAATAATTTGTTGCTTGGTTACCAGTACTTCAGGGGGCATGGTCAAGATCTGCCGCTTTCAACAAATTTAAGACTCGCCATCTTTGATTATCAGTATCTGAACAGAACTGGCTAAGTTCTCTCGCTTCCGATGTATCATCGCTAGCTTTGGTTACCAGTATTTGGACAGGAACAGTCAAGTTCTTTTCCTGTCAACAAAGACGCACCAACTGCCATCAATGATATTTGAACAGGATTGCTCGAGTTATGTCGCCGTCAAAGTACATCATCAGCCATGGTCATCCGTATCTAAACAGGAACGCATGGCTGTCAACGCATCATCGCTAACTTTGGTTGCCATTACTTGATCAGGAATGGTCAAGTGTTGTCGTAACAAATCATCGCAAGCTTTGGTTACATAATACCAGTGAACAGGAGAGGTCAAGATGTGTCTCGGTCAACAAATGAACGCCAGCTGAGGTCAACATAATATACTTAAACAGGGGTGCCTAAGTTCTGTCTGTTGCTTTCAAGGAATTATCTCTATTAATATAACCCCTGGTAATTTAAAAAAAAATTGTCAAGTCGTTGTCACCGATCTTCATTAGCTATGGTTACCTAACAGAAATGGCAAAGTTCTGCCGCTCTCAACAATGAATCACAACTCATGGTCATCAGTAACAACCACAAGTGGTCAAAATCGGCCGCTGTCAACAAGGAATCGCAAGCGACGATTTTTAGCATTTGAGTTGGAATTGTCAAGTTCTGTCGCTTTCAAGAAAGCATCTTCAGCTTTGGTTTCCTGTATTTCAGGAGGAACGGCCAAGTTATTCCACTGGCAAAGAATCATCGCATGCTATGTCTGCCAGCATTTGGAAAGGAATGGTCAAAGTAAGAATGTGTATCGCCAACTATTATCACCCACATATTGAACAGGAGTGGTAAGTTCTGTCGCTTTTACCAATCATCACCAGTTATGATCACAGGTTTCTTAACGAACAAGAGTTGCCACGCTCTTTCGGAGACGGTCAGTTCTGCCGCTGCCAAAGATTCAGCGCCAGCTATGGTCACCAGCCGTAACCTTAATTATCAACAGAAGGTCGAATAAATATGAAGAACATTATTGCACTAACTTGCCTAAGTTGCGACAAGCTACTAATATGGTGACAGTGCCTGATTCCATTTTAGAAATCAGAACTGTGTTGCTCTAGTCTATAGACCCGTGATGATCTACCGAGGTATGATATTGAGCAAAGAACATAATCATTAAATGAACCATAATTGCCACATGTAGAAAGAATGCCAATTTCAAAAATTACATCTTTATTACATCTGTATGTGATGTGCAATTCCGCATAAATGATATACGTAGCTTTCTCTCCGATCATGGGTTTATAATGGATTGGTGCTAGGCTCTCACTGGGTCATTGGAGGGGCGGCTATTACAGTTAATGCTCTAAAAATAGTAGATGGGCATTTCATTCTCTCCAAATACATCAAAATGATATTGGTATAATTATAACGGGGATATTTCGGGTAGCGTACAAAAGGAAACTGTTCTTCTAATTGTCTACTATTTCACAAATACAGTTATAATAACTCTGCTGTTGTTGCATCGGATATTCAGATTCACGTAGTTTACGTCATTCTTTTCCTGATATTTTAATGAAAATTGACCACGAACCTATTGCTCAATCAGGGTGCTATAATTATTGTTTTATGAAGAATCGCATGGTAATAATGTTTCCTATGGAATCGCGGATGAATGTGACCTTTCAGTTAAAATCGGCTGCCATTTCTCTCGACAAATATTTTAGTATATTGTATGCTCAATGTCATTCACTCTTAACACCTTGAGCATACCACACTTTTGAGTGGTCACGCTTTTCCGTCTACGTGCGACTCTTTAATCTCACCATCCAAAGTCACTCCGCAAACTTTAAATACACACAATCGTGAATATCTAATAACCCTATGAGCTTGAATTAATTGTGTACATGCAAGCATGGCATGAACAAATGTTACCAAAGTTTTTTAAAGAACGGCGCGGTCAGTTCGTGCATCCACGGTTCGTGTGAGTTTATTTGCGATTGTGACCTTTGACGGTGCGAATCGAGAAGAATCGGAGGGACGGAGAAGTGTGACCACTCGATAGTGTGGTTTGCTAAAGCTGCCAAATGGAACGAATCCATGTCCATCATAATATACCGTGGACGATAATGAAGTATTTTTACACAAGCCTTTATATAATACTAGCCTTTAAATGTGAACCATCAGTTGTGACGACGTTGTAGAAGTCATTTAATGTGCTAAAGTTGCTCATGCGTGGGTATATTATAGAGGCGTATACGGACGTACGCGAGGGAGCGTAATACCCGTTGGCTCAGTGTTATTATATGTAGTGATTGCCAAGTCGCCTACTTCACGGACGACTATATACCCACGCCAAAAACACGTGGTTTTTACCTTTTGGGGGGGTGCAAAATTTTAAATTTTCGAGGGCCAAACAAAAAATGGCTCACTACCCCCCCCCCCCCCCCCCCCCCCCCCCCCCCCCCCCACTGAGCGACTTTTCGGTCAGCGCGATTTTCAAATTTTCGGGAGCAAAAAAAAAAAAGTTGGGCCCCCTCCCCTAAGAAATCCTGGATCCGCGCCTGACCCACGCATGAACATCTTTAATATCAATTTATTGAAATCCAGACCAGTAAATTTAGTTATGCTCTTGAGGTAACTGTTGTCACCCTCCTAATGCCAGGTACGTCTGGGGTTATTCATCATGTAAAACTTATCCTTAAAACTACGATGAACCTGTCAATTATAGATTTACCGACTATTATCAATAATGAAATTCACATAATTATATGGTATATATATATATATATATATATGCCAAAGCGATCGTAAAATATTAATTTATCAAAAAATAAACCAATATCTACTTGCCTTACAAATGAAATATCGTTTGCTATATATACATGTACTATTATACACTTAAATCCTATTTTATTGCCTGAATAAATGATTGATTTATTGTGACAAGTCTTGCTTCAACTGAGTGCCGCGCTTATATCAAGTAAGTACTATTTGCAGTATTTTATTTCCTTTGGTAGATATGTTATTGTGAGCTTTAAAGATAAAGTTTAGTCAAGTCATTAGATAGTATTGTGAAAGAAAAGGCATGTAATCGATCAGAAAAAAGGTTGATCCTGTAGCATATAAGTATTGGTGTGTATACTGCAAGGTTCTGGGATCCTCAAAATGATCAAAAGGTAAAGTAACAATCACTATACACAGAAAGATGTATATGGAACTACACAAACATGTGGCATAAAAATCGGGCCTCATGTTTAAGCTGTTAGGCTACTTGTGATATTTAGAATATTGAGGCATTTGAAGAGCCATGTTTTTCAGGATTTTTTTTTCTCTGATTTTCTTCCACACTTTCATAATAACAATGATAACGCTCACAAATTATTTCTCACCTCTCCCCAGAACTCAACCTTCTCTTTAATTTCATCACATCCACATTCTCTCTCCAACTTAATGACTATGCTATTGTTTATGTACCATTTTGTTGTGGATTTGAAGAAACATATACACGATATGTAACTATGTAAATATGTATATTTTCTCTCTCTCTATTCTCTCTCTCTCTTTCTCTCTCTCTCTTTCTCTCTCTCTCTTTATCTCTCTCTCTTTCTCTCTCTCTCTCTCTCTCTTTCTCTCGCTCTCTCTCTCTCTTTCTCTCTCTCTCAGACATACACACACACACGCACGCACACACACACGGACATAGACAGACACACTCACTATATTTCTATCTGTTCAAGTTCTTACAACAACAACAAAAACTGATGGAAGGCTAACGGTACAATAATTGTTAAGAATACTTTTAAATACAGGTTTGTCTTTTTAAACATCACGAGAGAATATAATAACATGATCCAATTAAAGCGTACATGTTAATGAGATCGTAGCCCCAATCAAATACTCAAAAAATCTACCAACTTTGGAAAAGCTTCACAGAAGCCTCTTATTACTATTTACGATTATAGTAATGACAATTAAATTCAACAAATACAAAATGTTATTTCCGCCATATTCTTTAGCTTGGATTTAGAGGATTGGATTGGATATCACTGGATCGAGACCTTTGATGGGTTCTTGCAACAACAACAAAAACTGATGGAAGGCTAACGGTACAATAATTGTTAAGAATACTTTTAAATACAGGTTTGTGTTTTTAAACATCACGAGAGAATATAATAACATGATCCAATTAAAGCGTACATGTTAATGAGATCGTAGCCCCAATCAAATACTCAAAAAATCTACTAACTTTGGAAAAGCTTCACAGAAGCCTCTTATTACTATTTACGATTATAGTAATGAAAATTAAAATTCAACAAATACAAAATGTTATTTCCGCCATATTCTTTAGCTTGGATTTAGAGGATTGGATTGGATATCACTGGATCGAGACCTTTGATGGGTTCTTGCAACAACAACAAAAACTGATGGAAGGCTAACGGTACAATAATTGTTAAGAATACTTTTAAATACAGGTTTGTGTTTTTAAACATCACGAGAGAATATTATAAACATGATCCAATTAAAGCGTGCATGCTAATGAGATCGTAGCCCGAATAAAATACTCAAAAAATCTACTAACTTTGGAAAAGCTTCACAGAAGCCTCTTATTACTATTTACGATTATAGTAATGAAATTTAATATTCAACAAATAACAAATGTTATTTCCGCCATATTCTTTAGCTTGGATTTAGAGGATTGGATTGGATATCACTGGATCGAGACTTTCGATGGGTTTGGATCTCGCGCCCGATATTAATTATGTGAAACGGAGCCCTGATAAGTACCAAGCATGAATTCTGATTGTAAATTATACTGTTTTTTTTTTAAAGATTCGTTCTCCCTTTTCCCCTAATAGAGTCTCACTTTAAACCAGAGATTAAGCGATTTAAGGATAAGTTCATGGATCAGCTCCATGTTTTATCCAGGATTAAGCATTAATAGGTTGCAACCGAAAGCAAGCTCTTGCTGGGCGCAGATAAGTTAGTACATGTTACTTTCACAGTCAGTGATCTCCTAATTCGCAGGCCCAACTAAAACTTTCTCCCACGCAGAAGTTAAGAAATTTCTTATACAGTGCGTCCCAGAATAAACGAAACCGAGAAGTATCGATGTTTTATCATAACTTTATCACAACCATAATTAATGAATGATACATATTTGGAAAGCTTAGAGTCGCTTCTTTCAGTTAATGCTACTCAGATGATGCATATTTCACGCATGAGTGATTAAAAGCAATTTGAAGGAAGGAAACCAAAAAGACGTTTGGCGGGCGGTATCTGAATTTCGAAGAAAAATTCACATTTCTAGAAAGTTGAGTTTCTGCCCTTTCATATGACACCTCAATCAGGAAAAATGAGCGAGGAATAACAAAGTTCTGTTTGTTTAAAGTAGTGCTTGCATTTCCATAATGTTATTAAACGAATTCTTTTTCACTGGCTGCCTGCCGTATCAATAAACAAAATTAACAAAAGACTTAACTCCGTTTCGTTGACAATCAACCGTAGACGAGAGTCTTCATGCATGGCTGATTGTCAAATCTGCTTCTTGCTACGGCAGGCACCCAGTGAAAACGAATTAATAAGTTAATAAGAAATAAATAATATGTGTATTAGCAGGCGCGGATCCAGGATTTTCCAATAGGGGGGGGGGGGGGGTGGCGGAACTTTTTTTCAACTCAACAAACCAATACTGACAAGGTCATATTAGAAGCACCATACCGATACCTACAAGCAGGGGCGTCGTTAGACCTTTTTCAGTGGGGGGGGGGGGGGGGGTGTAGAGGCCACCGATTACCGCAAAAAGAAGCCACCAATTACCGACAAAATATATTAAAGTCCAAATGTCTACAAATTTAACCCTTTAAACCCGTGGCCAGGAGTTTAATTATTTTTCAGTTTCCCCCCTCGTACCGTTCCCGACTCTTAATTCTTGTCTGAATTCAGTTTCCGCCCCCCCCCCCCCCACTCGCGCGAAGCGCGGTAGCTTTGACGTTTCATCAAATTATTAGAAAAAGAAAACGATTCGTTGTACCGTTCTCAACTCTTAATCCTTGTCTGAATTTAGTTTTTTCCCCCTCCCGCGCGATACGCGGAAGCTTTGACGTTTTATAAAATAATTTAAAAAGAAGACGATTCGTTGTACCGTTCTCGGCTCTTAATCCTTGTCTGAATTCAGTTCCTTCCCCCCCCCCCCCACCCGTGCGAAGTGCGGAAGCTTTGACGTTTCATTAAATCATTGGAGAAAGAAGGCGATGCGTTGTACTGTTCCCGAGTCTTAATCCTTGTCTGAATTCAGTTCCCCCCCCCCACCCCATCCGCGCGAAGAGCGAAAGCTTTGACGTTTCATTAAATCCTTGGTGAAAAAGGCGATGCGTTGTACTGTTTTCGACTCTTAATCCTTGTCTGAATTCCGTTGTCCCCTCCCGCGCGAAGCGCGGAAGCTTTGACGATTCATTAAATTATTAGAGAAAGAAGACGATTCGTTGTACCGTTCTCGACTCTTAATCCTTGTCTGAATTCAGTTCCCCCCGTCCATGCGAAGCGCGGAAGCTTTGACGTTTCATTATTATTAGAGAAACAAGGCGATTCGTTTTACCGTTCTCGGCTTCGGCAGAATTTTCAAAAATGTTTCTTTTTCTGCTCCTTTTTCTTCATATGTCCTCTTACTGCCCCTACCGCCCCTAGCTACGCGCCTGCTTTGAAGGGAAAATGCAACAATCGTGATTGTGATAGCACACAATAAGTAGAAATGAAAAGAAGAAAAAAGAGATCTATTACACCAACCATGGATAAATCATGGCCGGGAGCGTCGTATCATAGTTTTGTGTGATTGGGCGAGGGGGCGTAGCGACCAAGCGAGATTTGGCAATGTTGAATGCTGAAATTATGCATTCTAGAAAAATCCCTGAGCCCAATATAGCCCAATAACGCTATTTCTTTCTAGCTATATTTCTAAATTTCCTGGGGGACGTGTCCCCCTATCGCGCCAAGGATCGCCGCCCCTGTCCATGATTACTACCAACATGAGTTCAGATACAAGCACAAGCAAGTTGGTATGAACTGAAGCCAAATGAAGGGCAAAATAATAGTTGTGTGAAGCAGCCCCTTTACCGTTAATTTAAACTTTGACTGTTCAGTATAATTATAGCTTCTATTTAAAAGACATCCAAAATGTTGTGCCCTTTTCAAATTTCTCACTAAAGAGTGATGACCTTTGTAGCGCAGGGGATACTTTGAATTCGCGGCTCGAGATTTTATGCGGCCGACCCCCTTTATTCAATAACGTTTCCCAAGCCTTCTCGATTGACCCCAAATCTCCCGATTACAGTTTTTCCCTTATTTGTCGTTACTGTCACTTAGCGCCATTTCCTTGTATTCCCCCTTTCTCACCCGACTTTTCTCCCCCCCCCCCACCCACTCAGTGTTATCTAGGGTACGCGCAGGGGCGGATCTAGGGGGTTCGGAGGTTACCCCCCCCCCCTTGTGCGGCCAAGTGAAGAAGAAAAAAAAGGGGGAAAAGGGGGGGGGGGGAGAAAAAAAAGGGGAAAAAAAGAAGAAAAAAGTAAAACGGCGCGATTTTCGTTAAATCCACCCTGACGCGCATGCGTGTTCCCTCTCTTTGAAAGCACCCCTCTATCTCCGGTGTGTAAAGTCAGTACGGGCCGGACTTTTGTGTATTACGGGCCGGACTTCATTGCGTGAAAAGTACCCCTTTACCGTTACGAATAATTGTACATGTATTTCAATAGTCAGAGTGCGAATTACATATATTACGTTGTTAGCTAGGACGAGCCTGTTTGTCATACCTAGCAACATGTTATATATGCAAATCGCATTCCGACTATTGCAATACAATTATTCGAAAAAGGTGAATGAAAACAATTGTAACAAGGCAAAGATTTGTGCATTAAATTTGATTACATTACAAAAAATGCCTATTGAAAGGGAAACCACCATTTAATAAGGCTACAATGACCACCCGGGAGGGGAGAGAAGATGAGTTTGAGAGACATCGGACAGAGAGAGACATACAGAGAGGGAGAGGGGAAGAGAGAGAGATAGAGAGAGAGAGAGAGAGAGAGAGAGAGAGAGAGAGAGTTGGGAGATATATTTACATGTGTGGTTCGCAGCATTATATAGGGAGCACTATACGGTATAATTCAATTACCAAGTATATCCCATTGAATCGAGCTCGGATTATTATAACCAAGAAGTTTTAAGAGAGTGGAGTCCTATCTCACTCATTCCCTTTGTACCATCTTCGATGCCCCATGAGAAAATATGTCAGGCATGTGCTTAACTGGATCTTCCTTGCAGATACGAGGACAAAAGATTCCTACCTAGCTGCAAACTGACGGGCCACTTTCAAAGAGAAATATGCTTTTGTAATAATTATTTGTCGCTGCCACTCGTCTGATAATATTTTTCACAAATTAAAGCTGCTATCATACAATGTAAGACAATTTCTTGACACAATTAGGCTTTTGTATTCGTATTTTATCTTAAGGATATTTCTTTGTGAAAAAAAGTCACTACTCAAACTTTCCAATGATATTGGAGGCTTCGAACCTCGGACATCAAGGTAACAGCTCACCAGTAGATTCTATTGTGCAAAACGGCAGCTGCTTGGAATAATTTGTTGCCAGTTGGGTCTCCAGCTCTTAAAACTCCTTGTTATAACGCAATGCATTATTGCAATGTTCGGACATTCGGACAGCTTTTGCGATGTTTATTTTGTTGAGAGGTTACTTCCAGCCAAAACTTCTATCCCAAGATGTACAGTTTCATTCATTCATTCATTCATTCATTCGTCCCAGTTTATTGGGTTGCACATGACAGAGTGCTCGACTTTAAAAAAATTAATCAATTCTCTCATGTGCTTTTCTTTGGTTTGTCAGTCTCATGGACCTTTTGGATTTTTCTTATTTTAAATATTTCCATCATCCTTTTGTTTTGTCGGTCTTCTGGACTGTCCATCTTCTTGGATGGTCCTAGTCTAGTTCCGGATGTATTTAACGATTTGGTCCTGACCTATGGAACTCTCTCCCAGAATCTTTTAAATCAAGTTGCTCCCTCTACTCATTTAAGGCCAAAGAAAAAAAAAAACGATGTTATCAGAATACTCGAGGTAGAATTTCTGTATGCTGTATGCTTACATGAATGCAGAAGAAAATAAAATTCAATCAAAATTATGGAATAGGACCAGAAGCAGACTAGATTACAAAAATCATTGTCGTTACAAAATATTTAAAATACAACATCGAGCAAGCGATCGTTGGATGCAAGCCAAAACTTTCCCAGGAAGCCAGACATTCAAAAAAATTATAAAATACATGTACACACAAAGTATTCCAAACACAAATTGCTAAATACACAACATTTTGTATTGTTGATGAAGGATGTTTTTATTGGTATAGATTTTTTTGGTTGTTTATTCATCCATTAAAAGACATAGCAATCATAATGCAAATAAACCAGTTACGATGTAATATACAGTCCTGCAGTCATGATCGATTCAATTTTGAGATGCAACATCTCACATGCCATCATATAAATGTTTTGAATCCCTGATTTCACTCTTTTTTTTTTTCTGTTGTTCTTTCTAAGTTGCTGCTTTAATTTTCACACGTACAATTCATGAGGTATGCAAAGTCATACATGTTCTTAAACACATTTCAAAGAGGCAAAAGTTTAAAGATTTGCTGGAAATTTTAAAGTACTGAAACAAGGCATTTAAACATTGCATCGAAATTGCATCATAATGGTGCTGAGTTCAGAAATGCTGGCACATGTATTTCCTTGTCAGACTACACATCTCTTCAGCTAGATTTACATTAAATGTAATTACTCTCAAAAACCAATTCTTAATTCACATTTTTTCTTAAGATCAAGACTTCTGTCCACAATGTTGTTTCAGTACTGATTAACTCAGTGCAAATACCAAATCAGCTTTTCTGAATCGCCTCTTCTTGTAAGCCTTCATATTAATTTTGTGTCATATAGACTGTTAAAAACATTCTTACATACCAGCAAATTGCAAATTGAAGTCAAGCTTCTCTAATTTTTACAATTCAAAATTTCAAAAACCTGCATCCTTGCTCAACTTAAAAAGCGTTGAATTGATTTTTAAAAGTGTTGTGCACACATATAAAAATGTTTCAAAAGTTTTCAAATTTTCTTGTATCATTTCATGATGGCAGTGATTTTTAAAAAGAAAATCACAACCCTTTCCCTCTAAGAATGTTAAATATGTACAATCAATTAAATGTAAGTAGAACACAATAACTTTTTGATATATACAATTATTTACAAATAAAATATGTTCATTGGTTGCGTCTTTCTTTTTAATGATATAACCATTACTATCTGCCCTTTGAAAAGTTTTTTTAGTTTATCCAAATAATAACTGCATCATAAAAAAATTGATTAACAATTCAAATGTATACAAGTTGTTGCTCTTGAAAGAGCTTGAATCCTATTTAATACTTTAATAATTGTTTTTCATTTTTATTCTTTTTTTGTTGTTGTCATAACTATTTTTAGTGCAAAGTTGTTTTTCATAATTCTTGATTCAATAGGATAAAAATGAACACAACACTATGCTTATTTCATAACATCAAGGTTTTAAAGATCGATCTCTTCTCTCGTGCAATCTACTACTGTATATCGAATCTATGTTATTTTAAAGCATTTCCAGATTCTCTTACCCTTTTATCGACTTCCATTTTCAAATTTTCTTCTAATCTTGCATTCATTCATACTTTTCATAGAATTAAGTTTATAAAATGTTTAAAAAGCACCATCAATAATGGTTAATAGTATTGTAAACGGTTAAGTTAAACAGTAAAACATACAATCATGTCACTTACATAGTTCAGTCCACATATGAAACCTGCACCTAAAGAATTCAGCAAATGTATTAAAAATGCATGTAGTAACTGCTCAAATACTTACCGTTAGCAGCAGAAATTGTTTTCACCAAAGTGTTGAAAAGGTATAACTAAAAAAAAAATTCTCATTAAAATGTACTAGTGTGTTACAAACCAAATCTAATAAAGTACTTGTTCTCTGCTAAAGAAAATCTGTTTGACATGTAATTGCTGCGATGACACAGTTTAACAAAATGGCTACAAGAGCTACTGGTAATAATTTAGATGAGCTAATGACACCGATTATAGTGAACCAGGGATCTCTCACATATTTTGCTTTTCTTACTTACCTCGCACAGAATAAAAGAGCACCTTTGTTGCCTATTTACAAGAGAATTGTTATGCCAAATTGAATTAGCGTGTTTGCATGTGGATGTTCAAACACAGAATGATTTGGAATGTTATATGATTTGGCAATGTAAATAAGATACTAGTAAACAATGCTCTTAACAAGTACAATTATGCCAAGTGCCGGCTTTAAAAAATCAAAATATATAAAAAGTTTATGAAACAAATATCTACATACTTGGGTGTATTAACAAGGTTCAAGGTAAAAGGGCAGCAGAACTCCCAATTCTTTTTCACATAAAATGAAGATGAAAGTTCATATTTGGAGAGAAAACTCGCTCATTGATCCAACATTAGAATCGGAATGTCATCAAATAGTGATAATACACAAAGATCAAATAAAATGTCTTGTACTGTCAGAAATGAATGCACACCTTGCTTTTCTGGGTAGCATTAATGAGATGATTTTGGCAACTGATCCACGCATCTTTCCAGCACTATATTGCTGGCCCCATCAGGCAGACTTTACTCATTTATAATTGATGTTTCAAGGATCAATTGCACATTGTCTTAAAAAAGCAAATTAAAATCTTAAAGGGAGCTTGTTGTGCAAGAAGTATTTCCTCTAGGCTCTATGATGCTGAAGCAATCAGAGCTCGGTTGCAAATAATTTACTATTTTGAACCTTTTAAAAATCACATGAGAAATTCATAAAACTATCACTCTGCTCATGGGCAATTTCTGTACTATCGATCATTTGCGATTTGTCTTTCCAGCAGCTTACAGGATTTGAAATGATGAACGACTGGATAAAGACGCTGTGAATACATGAAAATCACAATCGATCACAGTAGGCTCCATCTCTCCTCTCAAAGAGAATTCAATTCTGAGACTGGGCAATCCCATCTTTGTATCTAACTTTGACCATCTCCTCCTTACCGGGCAAGTTGTTGGTCATCATTGTGTGGGGAGAGTGGTAGGGACTGGTGTCATGGAAGCTCCGCTGTACCTGTTGAGGGGAAAACAAATATTGAATGCTCATATAAGATATTGACAATAAAATGTGTGATCTAACACTCTTTGGACTGCCGAAGGGAGTTATGGGGTAACATTTTCATTAAGTGTGCAGGATCTTTGAAACTTTTTCCTAATCTCCACTCACTGCAAATTTACATATACAAACAAAACGCCACGTTTTTTGTTCATGTGATGTTTCCTGCACTGTATGTGAACGAGTCATTACGAGGAGACCTGTCCGAATTTAGATTTGTGAAAACTAACCAACCTCTCACAAAAGATAAAAAGAACATAGTTACTGATTATCCCCCTCACACATTCCATTCTCTTTAATAACACAAGATACTGTAATAGGGTCACTGTAATCAAAACTAGAACCTTTGGCCTATGCCTTGTTCTATAAAAAGACTTCCAAAAGCTCCAGAAACTCACTTTTGAGACTTGTACTTCTCCCTGACAGCCTGTTGTTCCATGGTGGGTGCCTTGATAAACAGCTGATGAAGATCTTGCACACAGGGATAGATGTCACCCAGCTGGTAGTCTGTGTAGTGGGCCATGGTTGGGGTCTGAAACGGAGAAACAAATTTCCATGAAATGTTCATATTAATATGTTATGGTATACACAAATTTAATTGGAATCAAGGGAATTGCCTTGGTTTAAATCTCGATATATTATGGGCCTAAAACGCTAGAAAACTACCGAGATTAACAAATTGACAATAATGTGGAACCATGTTATAACATTTATACTGGATAAATGGAATTGCGTTATTCTGAAATTCTGTTACACCAGGGCCCGAAAACGATAGAAAACAGTACTGGTGTTGCGAAATTTACATTATGTGGAAGTGCAAAGCTAGGTTCTAAAATGTTCTTTGGGTCCAAGGGAACTGCAGTCCGTTTTAAAATCTTTTAATACGAGGGCCCTCAAAACAATAAATAGTACAGCTACTGATACGATTACCTTGCTATATAATTAGATTAGTTATACCAGTCATCTTTATGACAAAGCTCCACTGTATTCTTATCATCTTTATTATTTTTAAGAAAAAAGGCTTCATGATGTGTTGAAAGATGATTGGCCCTTTTATCAGTGACCAGAGTAGCAGTTTGTGATATCAAAGAAATAATCGGGGGATCAACATGGGACTGCAAATTTCTGTTTTTTTTTAAATCACAATAGGTTACTAAGGTACACTAAAAGCTATGGACAGACACACTGTCACACACATACCCCAAGTTCAGATGGGCGATTCAATCTATATTTACATTCATTCTTTGGAATAAAGGAGCCTCTATTTTATACGTACCCATTCTTCGTTGTTGAGGGTGTGGTTGGCAAGGCAGACTGCTGATGCAGCAATCATCGACGGGGCATACTTGATGAAGTCGTACTCCTGCAGAGTCAACTCAGCAAGGTACTGTTGTGGAAGGAAAGAGATAAAATGAAATGGTAAATAAGCCGTACATTCATTTAATCGGCAAGTTAAAGCCCCTCTGCACTCCTTTGGCCAGGAGGGATTAGACCTCCCTGCATGGTCACCGACGCTCATCAAATCAGCTCTCAATTAACATAAGAAAAAGAGGCCCATTGGTCACAGATTAGGCATTGTTTGCTATGTAGAGGGCGCAAAAAGCTATAAGTAGTGCAGTGGGGCTTTAAACTGAGCCACAACATGCTTCACCGAGTAGTGGTGATGGTTTCTTGAATATTACATTGTTCATGACATAGGTATAGACACAGTTTCAAAATAATTTACCCAACTACCCAAGTCTGAAAAGGTATTAAAGTTGGAAGGGTACTTTTGCTTTATTCGTTTATACCATGGCCATCTCTTGTGAATTCAACTGAAAGACAATTCAGCGAGACCCTGCCCAGGGCCCTCTTGCATAAAAAAGTTGTTTAATCGCAACTCAAAACTTCCCAAATAAGCGATCCTGATTGGTTAAAAATCAAGTTTAATTTGTTGAGTTGCGTTTAAAATCAAACTTTTTCTGTAAGAGGGCCCAGGGGGGGGGGGGGGTGTTTCTTAAAGCCGTTCGTAAAGTTACGCATGACTTCACAAACGACTTATATATATATATATATATAAAGCCAAATGGGATGCTCAATCAACTAAAGTTGAACTGTGCAGATGTAGATTAACCCCCAGGTCCGATAAGTATTAGAGATAGTAACCTGCGTGAGATGTTCAGTCTTTGAGTTGGCCTGCGCTGCTTTGATGAACCTCGGCAAGAAGGAATTGATGGTGGGTGCGGCCAGGTCAAAGGACAAGACCTTGAGGATCAGGTGCTCCATTCGAAGGACCTGCTTGATGGAGTAGGTGTCGTCGGTGATGTAGACAAACTCCTTCACATCGGGTGGGTAGATCTCCTCGTATTTACTGAAAGAAAAAGGTCGAGTGGATGCATTATTGCATTGTAGACCAGGGACCCGTTTCACAAAACCTTTTTCAATGACAAATGTGCTGATAACTAGTGATAACCAATCGGAAGGAAGGATTTCACTAGCTTATAACAAAAACCTTCATTTGGGCAGGTGATGTGGGCAATTTGAGCATTCTATGAGATGGACAAGTGTGCGGTAATATTGTTCTTATTGTAGCCATTCATTTACTAATATCACCCCCTTTTTCACTATCTACATGTATGTTTGAACATTGGAATCAATAAAAGCAACATGAATAAACATATTTCCAAAAGCTTAAATCAGATTGATATCTGTGGCTACGTCAATCACTAGTGTGCATATTATAAAGATGAGCGACGGCATTATTTAGACTGGAACATACATGTAGCTAATTCATCAAGTGCAATAGAGTGTCAGCCACTGATAATACCTGTTGCAACACTACAAGATTACACTAAATCTCTCAATTGAATGTACATGAAGCCTCATTCCAATATGAAGTGGTAAAACTTCCCCAAAAATATTATGGCAGAAGTATAGTGTAATACAATTCACAAATCTCGCATTTCTGTATCTTATTCACACAGAGCTCAGTGAATACGCGTAGTACCTTTGGTGCGCAGTTGCCAGCCATTCATTTACACTTTGTAAACAAAAAAAGCCACTTTATTATATCTGAATGAGCCTCGAGTGATAAGGAATAGAAATTTGAAAAGTCAAGGGATGAAATCACAACCAATATTTGAAACTTACGAGGCTACGAACATGCTGGCTGTGCCCACCAGCTGTAGCTTTGCCCTTAGTACACTCATCTGTGAAAGGAATCTATCGATGAAGGCAGCGGCCAGGTAGAGAGTCTCATTGTGGAGACGGTATTCTTCCGATACTTCAACCAACCAGTCGACTAGGATGCAACGCATGCTGTTGGTGATGTCTGGCTGTTTCCTCATGTACCCGTGCTTAGGTCTGTGCTTTGACTAAAGGAATGATAAAGGTGGCATGAAAAGGGGAAACTGTTAAGACAAGACTCTTTTTACAAATTTTCTAATGCAAGTTCCCATGACAATTATTTTTCTGGTATGTTTTGGCTATCTTCATTGAACAAGCAGTTTCCTCAGTAAATTATATCAACTACAACCAAGGAAAGGTTCTTGTGATCAGTCGTAGTGGTTCTATGGGGCAATTCAAAAATCTAAAGGCAAAACCCTTGTTGATAAAGATTGGTTACCATAAAATGTTGTTTTACCTTCGATTACCAGTTTTTCCCCTTTTCTCTTTTCAAAGATAAGATCATGTTTAATGATAAGCAATTGCAGACTCCTGTCACTCGTTTTGCATCTAACCTTTTGGAGTGAAAACTAGTTTACTGATCTTGGGAGCTTTTTATGTAATACATGTCTAGATGTGCCACAATTTCACCCAGCTGATCTTCTTCAAATTCTTTGAGGATGTTCCTTTTACCAGGGCCCCTGTTTATAAGCAGGTTATACTCTTTACGAGACGGGGGCCCCGAGGTTCTTTTTGAGATATCCAAATCTTTTTCTGCCGTCTCTTTGCGACTTACCTCTGCAGTCTTCAAGTACTGATATATCTCCTCTGCATACTCTGGTTCTCCTAAGGATAAGTCCCTTATATCTACTGTTCGGGGTGATATGCACTTTGCATCCAGAGATGTATCGAGCAGCATAGGAGAGAATTCTAGGATTAAAAGAGGAAACGATATAATATATTACAATAAAAGAATACTTGCAAACATTACTGAAAGCCCTCTTTCGATGTACAGTCAGTAATGCAACAATCTACCTTATAAATCTGAATACGAAAATGCACATGTTCATAGTTCGTGCAGTAAAAAACAAAATTGAAATAAGCTGCAGACTAGAGACTCAAATCAAATATAGAACTTTTGGCCTATGCTTCGTAAATTACCTGACGATGTTAAACTTTCTTCATTGAGACTGACATTGTTATCTTCTACATCGGGGAATGTTCTCAAAGGAATCCTTTGAGCTTGAGGTACTGGTAGTGACAGAGCAGTGTTCAACAAGATGTGTTCATTTTCTTTGTCCGTGCTCTTAATTGATGTTGATGTACTTGATTGCACGTAGGATGATGTTGTGTCGACGTGAATGGAAAAGGCCTGTGGTGCGCCCGCTGATGGAATGCCGAATGGCTTGCCCTGTGGTATCCTAGAGTGTGCATTCTCATCTTGAAACACAGGAAAGGAGTTCTCTCCAGAGACCTTTGTAAATAGAACCAAAAAAAGGAAATAAGTTAAACAGGGCACATAACTAGAAAACTATATGAAGTCACAACAAATTTGAAATTAAATTGATTTGAAAAGTGACAAATTTACTTTTGAAGGAAAAGTTCACCCTCTTAGATAAGAAACCAAATAAAGCAAGCTTCATTGCAGGAATTTTTAAATATAAACAGTGGCATGTCTGGCACTGGCAGACTGTCACTCGTTGCACTCCCAATATTATTACCCCGGCTTAAGAATGACTGCTATTACGGCGCTCAGCATTTTAAGGAAATAATTCCTGCCAGGTACCCATTTACCTCACCTGGGCCGGGTGAAGTGGCAAAAGTACATCTTTTTAATGTCTTGCCAAAGGACGTTAGTGTTGCGACAGGGATTCTAACCCTGCCCATGCCTGAAGGCTATAAAGCTATACATGTAGCTGATGATTCAGCTTCAGTGACAGTATCACCCTTGTATTATAGGTGAGAATTCGGCCTTAGATTTGGTATCTTGTGTTTATACGACTCCTTCACGTCTCTATTGTCAAGAACTCCAGTCAAGATTGTTGGTAGCCCTTAGTGCTCAGTAACATTTCAACCGCGATCTTCTCAAGTTCTTTGTTTACATTTGCAGCAAACCAGGATTTACCTTTGTAATTGTAATCTTAATTTAATGAAAATGTGGCAAGCCGATATTCATGAAATTACCCCCGTAGTCTTGTTTCGACCATCAACTAGAAGTCTAGATCTAGACTACTTTCGTTTTCACGATTTGAGGCGTTGTGGTGTGCGCCTGTAATCCAGCTAAAAGTGGAAGTTAAAAACTGATTCAGCCGACAACGCAGGTTCGAAACAGTCACGTCTTTCGGATGGTGACGTTAAAGGTCGATCCCCAGATGGCCAGACGTAAATAATCATATCTGATTGATACACGTCTGTAAAAACCCAATTACACACACACAAAACACTTGTAATTGGGCTTCTGACTCTCTAGAGTCTTCATATTTTGCCAGAATAATCTGCAGTAGTCATTACTTACTGTTAAAAGTTAGTTACCGGTATGTTGCTGCCAAATGTAGTTTGTTTTCTATTGTTTCTTGCAAGCTTAATAACATTTTTTTGATACATGTTCCCAAATGCCAAACTCCTTGGAGACATTCATGGAGATATCATAGATCTAGGAGGTCTATAGTCTATAGCTTACAAAGTCAAAAGGACAAAAGAAAGGTTTTTTGTCTTCTTTCTTTCCCCCTCCCGTCTCTCATTCTCACTCTCTCTCCACATTCTCCAGCTCCTTGGCCTGAGAGTGAGACTCTCTCGGCCCTCTCTCTCCACTTTGTTTTGCATGTCAATCCTTCATCATGTAATGTTCATAATTAAAAAATCATAGGTCTAGACTAGACTCTAGACCATTTTTAGTTTTCTTAGAACCTTACCCTAAATTGCTTTGCCGCTCGAGAAGGTTGCACTCTTGTTGATGATACGTTCGTTAACGTTCCCAATGCCGCCCTTTTGCAAGCCTGTGGTCCATTTCTGCTGGTCATGTCATCTCGCTTTGTTTTCCTTCCAAACTGTTGTCCTCCTTGTGCCATGTTCGCCATAATATCACTAGCGTTTGAATTACCAATTGAGAATGCCATGTTGTTCAGTGTCTAAACTCACAAGTTATTTAGAAACCTTGGAGAATACAGAAGTTTAGGCCTGGTAATTAGAGAGGTTGATGCAAGCCACCGCACTTGAAATAGAATGACTGATATTGGCTTTTCACGCTGAGCTGTTTTGTACTTGTCTAACCACCTCTACTCCCGCTGAAATTAACGTGCAAACTATGCGGACAACGGTTTCTCGATGAGCCGCAAATACCTTCTTTTCAATCGTAGAATAGCCAATTAAGATTTCCAGGGTGTGGTCAAACACCCTTGAAAGAAGAGATATGTAGAAATTTGTTCTAGAATTCCAGGTGTTTCAGTAAAATGAAGTAAAAGTAAATTATTTCATTCCATTCAACGCCAATGGTATAGGCAAATTACACAGTTCTGACACGCATTCTTTACATTTGAATTGCCCGCTGCCGCCCAAGATCGCGAGCATGAATGGACCGTACCAATTTTATATAGGGTAGGAATTGGGAATTTTCGACATTTCGATATTTTTATTTTTTTAATTCTCGAGAATCTGTGCATATTGAGTTTTTAATATTTTCAAAATATATTAGCAATTAACTTATTTAATGAAAACTGATATATTTTAAATGAAAAAAACTAATTTTATTGTAAAAAGCATTTTAGACTACACCATATAAAAAATGCGTATGCCTTACACATGCGTGTTGTTTTCCTCGCGCCCAGCTGTTCGAGCTAGCTAGCTAGCTGGAGCGCTTGCGATGGTTGTGTACGCAGCTAGCACAGTTCATTGACATATTATTATAAGGCTTTGTTCCAATTAAATTTCATAACTAAGCCGACAGAATCATAAAGAGAGTTTTTATAGAAGGGGGAAGGGGGGCAGTTAATAAGTATTTAGTTTTTTGTGAAAATATCTATGGACAATTATATGAATAAATTAGATCACAACGATGATGATGATGGACAATGAAGACAAAGCTAGCTAGATGACGACAAAGATCATGAAAGGATGCCTTGAAAAGATTCCATATGACCCTGATATGACTGATTCAAATTGACAAAGAGGATGCCAGGGATGACATAGGTAACGGTGAAGAGGATCAATGATGATGATGATGATGATTTACATATATTATACCATGCATCAAAGCTTTGTAATACCCTACCCAACGATATCAGAATTATAAATGTTTTTAAATCTTACATCATTGAGATTAATAGTAAAACTCAACATATTTTCTCACTTCTTTCGTCTCGTAGATAATTTTTTTCCTCCCCCCCCCTCACTTTGTCACTGTGATTCTATTTTGTACTTAAATTTCTGTAAATATGTTCACTTATTATAACTTGCATATTTGTTTGTAAATTGTATTTTCATTGTTTTATATTCTGCTCTAATTATATGTAATCACGGCCTCGCTGAAAAACAGCTTTTGCTGAATGCGGGCACAATTGTAATTTTGTTTTTAACCTTGAATAAATAAAATATATACCATACCATACCATGATGATGATATTGATCAGAGATGATGATATTTAACCACCCGAAAATGCCCCATTTTACATAGGAAAGGTGCCTCTTCCCCTTTTCAACTCTGATAAGTGATAAGTGCCCCCTTTTATTTGGACACGTGCCCCTTTCCCATAAAGTGTCCGAAAGTGTCCTTTTTAATCTCTAGTAAGTGCCCCTAGTTAGGTACGAGAAGTGCCTCTTTGCACTTTTGATAAGTGCCCCCTTCACCTCTGTTTATAATTGTCCTATTTAAATCTGAGAGGTGCCTCTTTTACTTTCATTTTTGACAAATGCCCCTTTTCCTTTGTAAGAAGTGCCCCTTCCCGTTTTATTAACTACCCCATTTTAACTCGGATAAGCGCACCTTATATTTTCACATGTGCCCCTTTTTCCTTTCTAATAAGTGCCCCTTTTCCTAATGATATGTGCCCCCATTCAAAAAGAGCCCCTTCCCCTTCTCATAGGTACCCCTTCTCTGGTAAATGACCATTTTCAGGTACGAGAAGTTACTCCATTTCATTTCAGATAAATGCCCCCTTCACCTCCGATAAACGCCCCTTTCAAATCTGATCGGTGCCTATTTTCTTTTAACTAATGCACATTTCCTTTATTACAAGTGCCCCTTTTTCATTCACATAAGTGCCCCTTTTCATTTCTTGTCATTGCCCCTTTTCAGGTGCGATAAGTGCCTCTTTTCACCTCTGATAATTTCCCTTTTAACAATATATCTTACATAAACGCCCCTATCAAAATCTGATAGGGGCCCTTTTCCGTCAAGAAATGCCCATTTTCCTATTCTCATGACTAACTTTTTCATCCCTGGTGAGTGCCTCTTTATGAGGGTGTATGAAGTGCCCCATTTTCTCCTATGGTAATTACTCTTTGTACTTTGGAACATGCTCCTTTTCTTTCCTGATGAGTGTCCCCTTTTCCTCTCATCATTAAACGCGCCCTAGCTAATTTCAAGCGGCTAGGAACACTTTCCCCAAAGCTCGCTCGCTTCGCTCGCACGCATCTTTACCAAAGGTCTTTTACATTCTTCCGTTATGAGAATGTGGATTGGGTTTTTTTCCTCTTAATAAGATGTAATTGATTAAGGCGGAGAACAGTTTTTGAAAAACGAGGAAACAAGATTGGTTTTAAAATACACACACGCTCGGGCACTATTGTTGGCTTTTTGGCCCTCGAAAATTTGAAAAATCGCACCTCCCCCCTCCCCGCCCCCCCCCCCCCCTTAAGCGACAGGGGGGTGCCGGGGCATCACCCAAAAAAGGTAAAATTTACGTGTACACGTTTTTACCCCTGGATTCGCCACTGCTTACACTGATTGATTGATTGATTGATTGATTGATTGATTGATTGATTTTTATTCGACAAGCTTCCAACATACAACAATATACAATAATAACAGATCAAAAATAAGTCAGCTTGAACAGGATAACCCACGAAAGCTCGAGAGCTTATTTCCAGTGGGGTCCCTTACAGACATGTATACAATTAATAAATTAAAATAGTAATATTTACAGACAGATAAGAAAATTAAAAGAACTACTTATTAAAGATAATAATAACAACAAACAAACTTTCAAACCGATGGATACAGACAAACAGGTACCACACAAAAGGGCACACAAAACGAGAAAAAAGAGGGAAAATAGGGTAGGGTGTCGAGGGTAGCTATATAAAAGACGTTCCTTCTTCAAAATATTTTATCATTGTCGGACGCCGATCACGATGCCCCTCCTCCGATTTCTCCCGCTCCGCCCAAAATAGCCACGCCCCTATCCACTTTTGTCGCTGTTTTATTAATAGAAGACTGCAGTCTGCGTCTGTACAAACGAATACATCGTAAGTGACACTGACGCTTCTTTACGCTTTGATTTGTCGTTTTCTGAAAAAGGTTATCCTATGTTCAGCTTTGCTTTTGTTGTGATGATATGTGGTCCGAATGTGACTGTTTATAAACCTTTAGACCGTGCATGTGAAGCGCGACGCAATGACCCTTATTGCATGTAATCAGTCCCATCAATCCGTATTTGTGTCTGTACTGTAGATGTAGAGCACACACGCACCTGTGCATCCGACCATAACATTAACAACAATGCAAAAGATATATCCATAAACGGCATGGGCCTGGGGGGTAGTCAGAATATTTTGCTGTATACACGCGTGATCACAGGTTTTCCCAAACTGATACATGAATATATTATAACAAGATCTAGATCTAGACTCTAGAGGCATGATTGATATAGATCTAGACCTCTAATTAAATTTAGATTACGGTAGAGCGCCCAGTATTCGGTCACTTAAGGGGAAATCGCTAATATTTTGAATTCTTACCTCTTTTATTTGGCAATCTACCCATCAAAAGAAAAGAAAATTATTCCTCTAACAGGATTTTATAGTCACTTAAAATAAAGAATGATGATAAGCGAAATATTTCCGAAAGAAGACGGAGCATTTTTCTGCCCAGAATTCGGTCGCGCCGAATAGAATTCGTGCGTGGTATAGATTGGTATAGAATAGATTTGTGCGACACTGATCAATTTCAAGCTAAGTTGGAGATTTTTCCGGGGCCCTATATCTGATTTAATTTTGAGAGTTAAAGGTAATACAAAGTTTTGGTATGGGGTCATGAATCTGGTTCAAATGAACATATTGGAAGCATATATGCAATCCTACAATATTCAGTGATCGTTTTCGCGGTTGAAATCGAGTCTACAGTTATGAAATTGTAAATAATAAACTCTTTATGTTATATAGCTCCCTCTCAAGGTCAAGATATTAATTAAGCTATAAAACAATGTGTCTTGACTAAAATCGACCAATTAGCTATTCCCGTTAGGAAAATATATATCACAACTACATATTCTGATAATTTCATGGTCGCAGCTACCATTGTCAGCCGTAGGCGCTATTTAAAATTTATCAAAATTTACCGAGATCACCGGTAAATTTTTGTATTTAGTTTTTCTCGAAAACAGAAGTGTTTTAGAGGCCAAATTTTCTAGTGCTTTTAATGCATCTACAGGGGCATCCAAATATATCAAAATTGTAAAGAATCACTATCCACCCAATTTTCATAATTTCCCAAAACTTTGTGTTACCTTTAAGAAAAGTTGTTAAGCTGCTTGATTTGTTTAAGTTTCGTGGCTCATAAATTGTTTTTTAAATTGATACAGCTGTTGAAACAGCTGTCTGACCGAATACTGGGAATAGACCGAAATACTGGGCGCGCTACCCTAGATCTAGACTAGTCTAGATCTAGATCTCGACTAGCTTTCTAGATCTAGAAGTCTAGACCTATCTCTTTTTTCTTTTCTTTTTTTTCCTGTTTTTAAATTATTTTTTTTTTGCTTCGTTTTGAAACTATCATGGGGAAAACAAGAAGCAAAAGATAAATAATGGGCAGATATATCTGTGCTTTTGGACATGGAACGTTTGAAGCTTTTACCTTTGGCTGTGATTATGATGAGATAAGAAGGGCCATTCAGTTTCAAGCCAAGGTAAGTTTTATAATACCGGTAAACTAAAATTCAGAGGGAGTGTTTAAAATAATTATCCCCCTTTCATTATTTACTAGTGATAGGTCAAGAGACCTGTGCAATTTAGTAGTGGTCCGTTTCCTTTTGGACCACTAGTCTTGCCGGGGGTGTTTGACGTTGCACAATGAATTACAGAATAAGACTACAGAGACGCCAAGTTCAAAGATAAGCCATGCGTGACATTTTCATGACTCCGCGCGGGCGAGGGTATAACGTAGATATAGCGTTTGTTCGAAATCGCGTGTGCGCATTATGCGTGAGAGCGTTTTTAGACCCTCAAAATGTGTGACGTCACGCATAATGTGTGACACTTGGTAGCTCTGAGACTAATTTTAGATTTTAAAAAAATCATCTTTTATCTGGAGTATAACCCTATTTTTATTTTCTTTGTTAATTTCAAGAACCATCAGTGACTCTTAACCATGCAGCCTATCGGGGACGCTGAGATTGGGGTGTCGACATTCTACGCATCTAGGTATGCCAATGATCAGTGTGGAGCGGACGGCCTCCCACTCACTCCGAGCTCCATCAAGATCGTTGGCCGGTTCCAAGAACTCCGGGTCCTCCACCACCCACGACTCTGCCAGTATCTGGACGCTGTCAGAGGAAAACATGGTATACAGTTTCTTACACTAACCTCTATTAAACCACACATAGCTACTATCCTGGCTGTGTATTAAAAACTGTTTAGACGACCTCTATTGATTCTCAACATTTCAAACACCACTGTACAAATCTCAACTGAGTTCACTCAAAATCGGTACTTTAGTGACAATTGATGACACCTAAATAGCAGTAAAATACAATCTTTTCAATTTACCGATGTTAGAAGAAAAGAAAAGACAAAATCGCTGATCAGCCACTTCATATTCATTGTGTGCAGTGTGTGCATTGTGTGCAATTGCTGCCTCTCAGCAAGTATACAGCGCTAGAGGTCAATACGCATTAGCATTGACTCTATGCTTTGCTGGAGTGCCTCTAACCACTTGTAGAAATTCAACCCACTGCCAAGTAATAGATATTGATTAGGGTTGATATCTAGTGTTCACCTTACACAAAACGATAGGCCTAAACCAACCAAAATAACCAAATTGCAACCCCAACTCTATTCCTAAATCTTTGATGAGATAAAGCCTAGAGAAAATTTTACTAGAGCAAAGGTATGATCACTAAAATTTGTGCCAAAAATTCATTACATTTTTTGTCATCTTTGTTGATTAAAACTTCATCACTGATCTGTTTTTGTTTTTATTCTAAAAAGTGTGGGTGTCATAGCTTTTACGGTAGCCTTTCCTTGCAATAGATATGATACATGAGAAGAGAAGAAATGATTACTATTACTTTCAGAAAGAGTATCAGGCATGAATGTTTGTAGACCATTTTTGTAATGTAAACAAATTTAAAGCATAAATCTTTTTTAAACGCCATGTTACAAATTATTTCATTCACTTGTTACAAAGACTATTTTGAAAGTCAGAATGTGAATTGCATACATTAGTTGTCTCTAGTTAGGACAAACATGGCTTGCCCTACCTAACAACATGGAATTAATGCAATATGGTTTAATGAAAGAGCCTATTTATTCTCCTTTCCAGCGATAAAACACTTTTAATGATTATGTAATCATGGAATGTGCAGTACACCTGAATATGGGGCCAAGTCTGAAAGTGAAATGTTACAAAATGCATTGTTATTGTCAATTGTGAATTCTTAATATGTTTGGAGAATGGATTGTGTTTTTGAATGATTAACAACGCATTATTGAGCATTTAACTTTTGACTTCCTCCATATTCAGGTGTACTGCACATTCCATGATTATATAATCATTACAAATGACTCATCATTATAAAGGGAAATAGGCAGGATTTTCAATGATACCCAATCCAATTATTTTAGCACAAGAGATATCAATGACAATGCTCAAACTTGAATTGCAGAAATTCTTTTGAGGAGTTTAGTTTGAAGGAACTAGAGAGGTACATTTTCCTTTATCTCTCCACATCCAGTTGTAAATTCTTCATAAAATACATGTTCATGATTTTTACAATCACTAAAGCCCATGACATATACATGTACAAGACAAGTATGAATGTGGATAACTGTTTCCTCCTTATCCCTTGCTATTATTGTGTAGTACATTTGTATTTGATGTAAACCTCCTAGATTATTCTCAGTTTGCCTGTAGAAAGCCTTTCTGCCATTCATTTCCATTTGAAACATACTGGATGACTCAGAAATCTGGTGATTTGGGAGGGCTAGTTCAAAGCTGTCGTAGTGATTTTACGACATTAATGACTGAAAGTTGCTTAACAATCATATTTTTTTCTTCAGAACGCTTGATAATTGTTGCCGAGCATTACAGCAATAACTTGGGACTTGAAGCTAAGAAAGGAACATTTAAGGAGTGAGTAGGAATAGTTTTGTTCCTAATGTAACCACATTTATGCATGCCCTTGTGAAGTGCCTCATACAATTTATTTCATTCACCTGTTACAAATAAATGTATCTCAATAGTCTGAATTCAAATTGCATACATTAGTTGTTGCTAGGTAGGACAAACATGGCTTACCCTACCTAGCAAAAATGTAATATACACTATGAACATGACGGACAAAGAAAGCGGACAAAAAATACAGTTCCTCAGGTAGACAAAGGAACATCCCTTCACTGCTATTATGTTAAAATGTGTAAAACAGGTGTCACATGCATCTTCACCTGTTCTACACATTTTTGCATAATAGCAGTGAAGGGATGTTCCTTTGTACCTGAGGAAGTGTATATTTTGTCAGCTTTCATTGTCCGTCATGTTCATAGTGATATATGCAATTTGCATTCCGATTATTGGAATGCAATTATTTGTAACAGGCAAACTAAATAATTAGTATTGAGGCACTTGCTCATAAATTTGGTTACATTACAAAGATTGCCTATCATTATAGTAGCAGTGTAGTTACAAGATATTGGACTTCAGATTTTGTGTTAATTAATATTAAATATCTTACAGATACAAAGATGTGATTGGTCCACAGGTCGTCACGTGATATGAATGTGAGGATTGTAATTAGTACAGTGTATATTTCTCCCTGGTTATGTTTCAATGTTATGTTGACGACCTGGTCAAATGAGTATATCTTCTTCTTTTTTTTTAGGGGGGGGGGGGGGGGACAGCGAGAGAGTAATATTTTCCCTCATCTCTGAGCGCTTTGTGAAAATATACATATGTAACTCCCTTCAGGGGTCCAAAAATTGTTATATTACCCACCCTACCAGTCAATATCTGTGTTATACATGTAGTTAGTTTCACAAATGGGTAAAACCTTTTGATTAAACAAGAATATATTGATACAAGCATCTTATGTTATTGGCTCACTAAATGTACAGTGTACAGTATTTTACTTAGTGTTTGGTGTTTCACTAATTTTTCCTTTGTCTCCCAAATTGTGGAAATAGAAGCTGGCTCGCTTACTTTGTACATGACATTTCCTTTATCATTTTTGTAAAATCGCTTTTCTTTTGCTTTGAATATTTTTGTGTTTCAGTCCAGGTCGAATTCTTCCCATCATCCACCACACACTGGAAGGATTGAGTTTTATGCACAAATATGGCCTGGTTCACAGAGGCCTTAGTCCATCCAACATCTTACTAAACCCAGAGGTAATGCAATGCAGAAAGCAAGTTGCTTTGAATATCTGTATGTTATTTATCTGTCACTCTCTCTATTTGTTTCCATTGTAGCGATTTGAAAGATCAGCACATGATCCGTATTTATAAAACCAATGAATATTTAAAATAAAAGGTTATATATATTCTGCTTTTACAATCTATTGCAACTTTTTTGATAACCGGCACTGGTTACAAATAAACACATCCCGTTAAAAATCAATGGATATTTGAGAGGAAATATTATGACATGTTCATATTTATATATTTCTTCATATTTTATAATTTTACGATGAACTTGAACGAACTTTAAATTTATATTGTGTAATGTTTGATTTCACATGTATTATTATATTTTAATGTTTTTATCAAATTATTAAAAGACACACAATTCAGCCTTCGGGCTGTGAGATGATTTTAAATAAAAAAAAACATTTATTATTATAGAGGCAAGAATTGTGTGCAAAGCTGCAACATACTTTGTGGCGATCATTTCTGAAAGTTATATGTGTGTAATTATACACGTGACTATGTAGAAGAAGTACGACTGATGTTTCCTGGGCATTCTTATTGGTAGTAGAAGTGCTAATAGAATTGTAGAGGTGTCGTTGTCTAGTGGATACGTCACCAAACAGTGGATCAAATGGTTCACGGTCAGTTCAAGTCCCGCCGTAGCACTAATGTCCTTTGGCAGGACATGAATCTCCATTTGCCACTCTCCACCCAGGTGAAGTAAATGGGTACCCAGTATGAACAAATACCTTGAATGCTTTAGCGCCTCATTATGACAGCTCAGCTACAGCCGGGGTAGAAATATGATACTTCTTATTAAGCGCAGTAGAGTATATTTGTATAGTAGATGCGCTATATAAATTTACCTGTTATAATTATAATAAAGGCAGTTTGTGAAGTGTGAACATGATGTTGTGAGTAATATTCTATGTTTGTTTCTAATTCTGGTAACAGGGTCAAGTGAAGCTGGCTAAGTTTGGACTATATCACATCACCAATTGTGGTTCTGATGTGCCATTTCCTATTGGGTAAGAATTAATTTATGTGATATTACTTTCTTAAAGTTTATTATCATTATTAGTATTCCTTTATTGCACCTACCAGTTTGGTTTTCAAAGACAAATATAATTCACACAGATACATAACAGTTGTAGAAAATATTTACACAATCAAACTGTAGAGTTTGATACATAAATAGATGAATAACAATATGGGTGATACAATCAAATTATTACACATCAAATGGATTAATGTAAGTTAATAATGAAATTGATAATTTATAATATTGGATAAAAAACAGAAAACACAGGTCAGAAACATTACACAGATTTAGAATCGGGTCGTGAGTGATGGTACCATGTATCCTCTGTTAAGACAGAGGGGTGCTA
The DNA here is from genome assembly GCA_035222895.1 of Strongylocentrotus droebachiensis. Lineage (NCBI taxonomy): Eukaryota > Metazoa > Echinodermata > Echinoidea > Camarodonta > Strongylocentrotidae > Strongylocentrotus > Strongylocentrotus droebachiensis. Next base: position 130,126 of record JAVYIG010001051.1, read on the forward strand.
GAAGAAATAGATGTTTACATTGAATTGAATTGAACAGATTTGGTCTTTTACATAGAATATGACATGCAGCTCAAGGCTGATTTTGTCTGTTTATCAAGGTGATACTATCATAAGATCCCATCATAATAATAACATCAACAAACATTTCCTAGGGTAGCATCATAAAATACCCATTTATGTAAGGTTAAAACATATATTTAAGATGAGAAATAAGTAACTAATCAATACAAGTATTTATGAGAACTTTTAATTTACAATGTATAGAATTTTTATTTCTGTTACATGTGATATTGCTTCCCTTTTAAATACACCAAAACAGTAGTAAATAAAAAATGATGTTTTCTGATGTTAAAGTGATCTTGTTCTTTCTACAGCCATCCAAGGTACATGGCTCCGGAGGTACTCACCCCTGGCCCCATGCTACCAACCAACGGTGACACACCCACCACGCCCCTCCCTCCAAAGACCACCAACCTCTCCTCCGGACCCAAGGGGGACGTCTGGTCACTGGGGATGGTCATCCTGGAGCTGTGCTTGGGTCAGACTCTCTGGCCAGTGGCCACCCTGCCACAGATCTTGGCCAAAGTGATGCTCCTGGGGAAGCACGGGGCACAGAAGCATCCCTTGGACACCATCCTGGATGAACATGCTGGACGACAGAAACTTGATGTGAGAACCATATCTTGGGTGTTTTAGAGAGTAGAAGATACTTTGAAATATACATGTACACATTGCAATTGCTCATTCAAATTAACCCTTACCATGCCAAAGGCAATATCTCCCAATGACAATTTCATTATAGTAATGGTTACATTTGGTTTGTACTTGATACAATTGTTTATCACTTTACATGAAATTATAACAATTTTCCTTTTTAAAACTTTACATTGTAGTAAAAAATGTACCTACCTATCTACGTATTTTATTCAATATGTTGGTATTAAATGTTGCCATGTTGGTTGCTTAAATTGAAACATGCAGTTTTATCGATGATCTGTTTTGTTTTTCTTTTCCTCTACAATCTTGTCATTGAATTTGCTTTCTCATATGTTGATAGTGTATTTTCCCTCTTTAACTTTGTTCAGTATTTGAAGAAAGCATCACATATTTGATTGCTCTGTTTGTTTATTTGACAGGCATATCCAGCCAGCCTGCAGTCGTTTCTGAGAAAATGCTTATCAGCTTCTCCTCTTGAAAGGTAATGCTTTTTAAATTGCACCCTATTTATTAGTGGTCGGTCAATGCCTGATTGATGCGCATCATGGCATGTAGCACCAGAGTGTTGATGCCTCATTAATACATACCTATAAGCATTGTAATTCAACAAATTGTTTAACTTTTCAAATACCAGTGCCCAGTCTTACAAACATATCTGTTTTGATCATGCCAGTCTTAAATCATAAGGTAAACATGTGAATTTTGTACTTGATTTGATAATTGTAAGTGATAAATGGTAAAAGCTCAATATTTTTCATATCCTTCCTCTTCTCTCTCTCTCTCTCTCAAATCTAAGCGCATAGAGACAATTATGTAATATGCGCTATATAAGGATCAAACATTGTTATTATTTATTATCATCAAACAATTGTGATTATTCGCAACTTATTTACGATTGATATCAATCACAACAATGTACATAGGAGATTTCAAACTTGCGACTGATTGGAAGAATTACGATTGATTTGGATGAATCGCAACATTTAATAAGACTAGGCCCCGCTCCATAAATTCTTTTTAGCTCATTTTTTAAAAATGGGCCATGATTAAAAGTTAAATTGGAAAAACAAATACAATTAATATCAATATCTCCATCATCAACTCCAATGTGACCTATGACAATGTGTTTTCTTTCCAGACCTAGTACGACGGAGCTGCTAGAGAGTGATATGTTGAAAGACATGAAGCCTTCGGAGCTGCTTCCACCCAGCAGCCTCACCATGTTCAGATACCAGGGACTGAGATGTAAGGACCTAGAGCTCGATACTGATCAGGATGATGCCAGCCAAGAAGGTGAGGATTGCCTGCCTTCTGTTGAGAGTACTATAAAAAAGGCTTGTTCAGATATGACGCGGCTAAACCACTGTGGGTTTTGTATCACATTTCTGTATCTTAAAACACAGGGATCAGTGAATACGCATAAGTCTCAGGCCTGATAAAAACCCGATTTAAATCGGTTTCCCGATTTTTCTTATATTTTTCCTGATTTTTTTTTCTTCTCGATTTATTAAAAAAAAAAAAAAAAAAAAAAAATCCAGATTTTTTTTTTTTTTTTACCAATGTGTTTTCTTCTTCCATGTTTTATCCTGATTTTCCCGATTTCCCTCTTATTTTCTCTACTCTTCCCTATTTTGCCCTATTTTCGTCCAAATTTTCTTACTCGAAAGGGGGGAATGTTGTTAGATGCCATTTTTTTCCCGCGAATCCTCCTTTTTTTTTTTTTTACTCAAGGGGGGCGTGGTTTCGGGAAAACAAAAAACATCACAACATATCTGAACAGGTCTTTAGGGTGTTAATTATATGTTTATTGATATGAGCATGTGTCCTTTTCTGGCTCTGAGTAGAGGATGTTTAGATTAAGAATTACCTTTTTTTTTAAAACCCATTGAATATTAAGCCCAAACCGTGATAACCCTAGCCAGGGTCGAGGTCTAAGGCAGTGCTACATTGTACCAAAATAAATCTTAATTTAACAGCTAATTATTGGCTGTCAGTATTCCTGAATTGTCTTGGCATGCACCAGATAGATTGTTAAATTCACATGAAGATTTTAGTGTAATAATTAAGATATAATTCTTTTGCATACTAGATAGTCAATTCATAATGAGAAAATGATTTTGAATGAAGAAATAAATGATGCTCTTTCTCTAGATGACGAGGACCACATGGCCCAGCGGCCAATGAAAGAGGTTTACTACCTCTGGACGCTAGTTGATGATGAGGACCATACCATAAAAAAAAATCACATTAAAACTTGAGTGTTATAATTAAGATATCTTATTTGCACATCAAATGGTCAGTTTATATTTAGAGAACAATTTTAATGAAGAAATAAATGATGCTCTTTGTCCAGATGACGAGGACCACATGGCCCAGCGGCCGATGAAAGAGGTTTACTACCTCTGGACGCTAGCAGGAGGAGACCTAGAGGGAGAGCTCAGGAAGAAAGGCTTGCTCAGAAGTCAACCTCCACTATGTGCTCTAGCAAAGTAAGCTCTATGATATGGTGATTCCATAAAGTAGTCACTCAAAGATAATTTACAACAACTGATAATTATGGACAAATTAGATATGGATGGAAAGATTTTCTCTTGAAAAACACGAATAATTTGCTGATAAATCATATAGATATCATGGAAAGGCGTAAAATGCAATTTTGTGGCTGGCTGTGTCTTGCATGTGACGTCACAAATCTTGATGCTCAACGGAGGACCACAGAAGGCAGAAAATCTGAATCTCAAAATTAACATTTACTGTGGGCCCCAAACATATTTTGAAGAGGGAAGTTGTCATATTTGATCAGTAAGGCATCCCCTTCGCAATAATATGAATTTTGCATCGATTCAAAACACTTTTGATTCCACGGGTGACTACTTAAAGCATTTTTTCCCCCCATGAGACAGTAAAGCATCTGGAAGAAATGCCAGTGGAAAAAAAAATAGAAAAGTTACTTCACTTGTAAGTGACTGACATGAAGAAGTAGTGTTGGGACAAGACAAAAACAAGTAGGGGCAATACAAAATATTAGGGAGGGCATAACCAACTACATGTACCTGTAGTTACTAATGTGTATGGACGAATACAATTTGGTGGTGAATACTTTGCATCTCATCATATTTTGTACTGCCCAGGCTTATTCAGGTGCTGTTAGCACAATACCACTGGATATGGGGTACAGGTGTATATGTTTATGCTCGGGATATTATCAGTGCATATGCCCTGCCTTACTGGTTGAATGACTTGAGATATTCAATTTTATTTTTATTGTCCAATGGGAATTCATTTCGCTTTTTACATACCGTACAACTTTACGTAACATAAAATTCAAAGAAACATGGCAAAGATAGATATTATAAAGCGCAAAACAGAAAAAGGATTTAGTATTTTCTTTGACTTGCATAGAGGGGAAAAGTTGATATACCGGTAGATATGGAAGATACAAAAACAAATTGATATTACATAGCGGACTGTGTCGATGCCCATTAACCTTTCCCTTTACATTTGACTTGACCTAAATACATGTACCAGTACACGTACATGTAGTACCAGTGTTTTATTGGAAAGGAATGAAAATGTATTGTGTATAGTGAATACATTCAGTCCATTGCCCCACTGTGTCAAATAGATTTAACCAGTCCTTTATGAACAAGAAGGAAATTATTATGGTAAACTTTGCCATCATCAACACATCGTGCCACGCGTCTACATGCCAATGTAGATGCTTCCAATCTACTTAGGAGGATAATTGAACCAAGAATCAATATCCATTCAACTTAGCTGCAAGAACTGAATCCATTAGAATGTGATGAAAACACATTGTCTCATAATGGATGTCCCTCCTTTGTTCTTATTTTGCCTTTATTGAGATGCAGACCCTGATAATCCTGTTATTCACTCTTTTGTGAAATACATACAATGTATCATCTTATCATGGCAATACCTGAGGGTGAATGAAAGAAGGGTTTCCAATTGATCAATGTTTTCATTATTTATCCCAGCTAATTCTCCATGTAGGCTATAACTTTTTTTTTGAGGTGGAGGGGGGGGGGGGGTGGGGGTGGGCGGAGCATCCTATTAGTGCACACTGGATCCGAATGGAAACAAACTGGCTGAGCTGCAAGAATACTTGTAGAAGTTAGGAAAGATATGCACCTCATGATGTAAATTCCTCTCTTTGTCTTATTTTGCCATATCAGCAGGAGAACCACCAACCCCCCTCTCATTCTTTCATTCTGTGTCCTACATATCATGGGAGTTGTCTTGTGTACATTAATGAAAGGGAAATGTCAGATTAATCAAGAATTTTGTAGCACCTACATTCCAAGCTCCAGATTGGGCATGGAAAAGATTTTAGCTGAGCTGCGTGAAATCTAAGTGAATAAAAATGTGCACTGTCTCTGTTAACAGACCCTCAAAAATGTACTATCTGACAATGCGAGTTCCTCTTTTTGTTCTTATTTTGTCTGTATTATTATGAGGACCCCACCCCTTCTATAATCCTTTCCTTTCAACTCAGTGACAGTGTCACAGTAGTGGTCCATTATAAAAGGCATGGGTGGTTGTTGCTAATCATAGTTTCCAGCCATTAATTGTTCCTCTATACCTACATATATGCCATACAGATCACTACTTTTTGCTTGGGAGCAACATTCCCAATCACTGCACACACTGCATGGTGATCTAAGCTCGAGCTTCAAGAATGCGAGAAGATGATTAAAACACTCATTATATCCAATGATGTACAATTATCCCTGGTCTAATAACAAGGAGGGGCCTAATAATCCTTCCTTTCAGTCTTTTCTTTGACCCACCCTGCCCTGTAGAGCAGTATTGATTAGAAAAAGGTCATGTGCCAGGTTATCATTTTCAGCTTTTGTCAGTCCACATTATGAAAGCATGCAGTAGCGGACACTAGCTTCCTGGAGCTTGGAAACAAAAAGAGAGATTAGCCAAGGCTAGACCCATCTTGCTGTATTCTTTACAGTTCTGAAGCTGTGAGGCCTTCAATGGGAGTCGATCTTAGAAAATGGTACACCAGAGTTCTTGCCTCACTTGACTAGTGTTAATTGGAAGCAGTAATGGAGGGATTTTAATTAGGACTACCAGGACTCTTAATTCGTTGTAATCCTGTTGTAGGCCCAGCAATATTTTTGTAGGAAAGTAACCATAAAAGAGGGCAGCAAATCTTTTAATGCACAAGTCTACATGTAATAAATCCCCTCACACATTAATTTTCAACAAAAAATTTGTTTATAGTACTTAATAATGATTTTTCTAAACTTTTCAAATCTCTTTTACTTTCTCTGTTTCTTTCCCTCTCTCTGTTTCTTTCCTTCTCTCTCTCTCTCCTTGTCTCTCTCTCTCTCCTTGTCTCTCTCTCTCTCTCTCTCCTTGTCTCTCTCTCTCTCTCTCTCTCTCTCTCTCTCTCTCTTGCTTTCATTTCTCTTGCTTGCTCTCTTTATCTATCCAGTATTGTAACAGACGATGGTGATATGCATGGCAAGGAGAGAGACACCAGCTCACTGAATGATGACACTGTCGTAATACTCTCCTTGGAGCAGCTCAAGAAAAGACTAGAAAACATTGAAGAAGAAGCTTACTACCCTCTTCTTGGTGATGAGTAAGTTGAATAAAGGAAAATATGTTACCCAAATTGATGTGATGTGAACTGTGTAGAAGTTCAAAATTCATATCACCTTTAAGGTGTCGTGGTCTACTGGGTATGGCACCGGACTGTGGGTCACATATTTTATGATACAAGTCCCACTGTGGCTCTAATTCCTTTGGCAAGACATTAATCTACAATTGCCACACTTGACCCAGGTGAGGTAAATAAGTACCTGGCAGGAATTACTAATTCCTTGAAATGCTTATAGTCTGGTGGCTTAGCGTCAAATTTATCGAATCAATGTTTTATTACCTTACAAATTATTTGTGGACTACGAGGCGACGCCCCTGTCCCACACCCTTATATGATATTCTTGCCGGGGGCTCCTATCCTAATATTATCGTTCAGTAGGTCCTAAGAAAGCCCTGTACCAAAAAATGTTCTTTGTACAACAACATATAAATGTTATATTACCTTCTAAATTATGTTTGGGCTACGAAGCGAAGCCCCGCCCCACACCCTTATATGATATTCTTGCCGGGGGCTCCTACCCTAATATCGTTCAGTAGGTCCTAAGGAAGCCCTGTACCAAAAACGGCATTTGTGGACCATTTGTGTTATCATTCCTTTATTGCACTGACTAGTTTCGTTATCACATGTCACAAGATTTGGGGACCATTAACCTAATATTAATGAATGAACTACAATACTTGGAATCCATTCTGCATACATTACATTTTGCTATGTCAGACAAGCCTCAAACAAGCTTACAGGTTGTCCATAACGGCCTTTAATTGTTTAAAAGTATGCATAAATTAGAATACATGTATGTTAGTAAACCAGTCTATCGTCAGATGGTCATGCAAATTATATACTCAGACATATATCTACTGTAACTTTCTCCAGCCCTAATGAAGGTCTCCCAACATCTCAAAGCAGCTCTGATCTTTCCCAGGGAGCCAGCCTTCCTCTTGTCATCAGAGAAAGAGACATTGAGTATCAGGTAGGTATTAATAATAATATTTAATTTTTATATAGCGCTTTACAAATATACTATTACCCCGGTCATTGGATTCAGTGCTTGCCCGCACACACTTTGTGCACAAACTCCGCTCCCTGGGGAGCATTCCAGCCGGGTGTTACTTGACGCTCACAAGCTGTTTGACCAACAATGACGGCAGCATCCTACCGGGTACCCATTTGACACCTGGGTGGAGAGTAGCAAGTGCAGGATAATATCTTGCCAAAGGATATTAGTGCTGTGTCTCAGGGGGTGTTTCACAAAACTTGTCATCAGTGACATATGACAGTTTTTGTAATAAGCTACTGAAATCCTTGCTTCTGATTGGTTATCAGCAGATTTGTCACTGATCTTTGTCATTTGTCATTGAAAAAAGGCTTTGTGAAATGGGTCCCTGGGCAGCTTTTCACAAGACTGTCATAAGTACAAGTTCACTGACATCCGAATGAAATATGTGTATTCAGTTTAACACACATCCAAATGGGATGTCAATGAACTTGTACTTATGACGGTCTCATGAAACGATGCCCCGGCTTTTGATTGCGTTAAAAGTCGTGAGATACATATGCAATTGTAGTAGTAAATCTTGCTTGATTTAGCGTAAATAAATTGCACATATTTCATACAGTTTACAAGTTGTTTATTCAATAGTAAGCCGAGAAAATGGCTGGCATCAGTAGTAAAACCAGAGGTACATTTGGGGTGCACTTGATACACATGCTGCTGTATATATTCTCATCTGTGATTTACAATGAAATGAATTTAATTTACATAATGCCCTAACTTTCAGTTCCACCGTGTGGTGTTATTCGACCGTCTGTTGAAGGGATATCCATTCACAATAGGGAGGATATGGAAAGAGGCCCGGACTGATATACCTACCATGTACAGAGATGAAACCTGGGCAGCATTGCTTGGTGTCGAGGTGAGTGCATGGAATATCAGAAAAATAGAGGATTCAGAATATATGAATAGACTGCTGTTGAGATGATGTTCATGTGTTTGATTTATTCCTCAAGGCATTCCTTTTTGGTGGCTTATCTAGACATAACTCATTTATGTTGATAAAAATATATTAAGCCAAATGTACATGTACAACTGACATGCAGGTCTTTGGAGTGTAATGTGTTATTTTCAAAATTAGAAGTACTAATAATAACATACATGTAATAACAATAACAAGGAAAGGTGGTGAAATGAACCTGTGAAAAGAGCATGGGATCTTGAAGTGGACGGCCTCTTAAAGAAGGAAAGAAAGATAAAAGATTTCAGGGAAAGATATGGTGAAGAAAGAAAGCAGTAAGGTTGGTCTAATTAAGGAGGGTACTCGAGACAAGAAGAAGTGGAGGGAGGGAGTGTTATCCTGGCATGAAAATCGGTAACCCTTTGTAAGAGGTAAAAGACTTTCGTTAATAAATGATGATAGTGATGATGATGATGAGTGTCAACATTAAATTTTGTGACATGTGCTCTGTAAATAATATTTTATTTTTGTGATCCCAGGGTGATATTCAGGCCAATTATGATGCGATAGACAAGGAGACCCCCACGGCCATGGACAGACAGATAGAGGTGGACATACCACGATGCCATCAGTACAACGAGCTTCTATCGTCGGTCGTGGCTCATAACAAATTCAAGAGGATACTCAAAGCATGGGTGGTATCCCATCCAGAACTCACTTATTGGCAAGGTATTTATCTAAAGACTGCCAGAAATGTTTATGGTGTAGACTGATTTACCAAGTTTGAAGGTAAATATTACCAAATCTCAACAATCTCAACATTACATATATAACAACATTTTTCAGTTGAATCATTATCAAGGAACAACTTTTTTGAAATATATTATTTATGCAGTTATGATGTAATACCCTTTTGGTATATTATATGCATGGGCATGGAGAGAAAGACAATGAGTGCTAGTAATGCTCAATATATGTAAACTTTGTTCATACGTTTTTTTCATAGGACTGGACTCACTTTGTGCCCCATTCTTGTACCTCAACTTCAGCAATGAAGGTAAGAAATATTTGTATGAATGTTCCCGTGGATTTTTATTTACATGTTAAGCACTTAATACTTTACAGAACTTGATTATTAATATTTAGTATCTACAATAATACTTGTTCGTATTACGTTTTATGCAAAAGCATATTAACAAAAGCATTAATTCCAACTCTGTTCATGTACCTGTATTTTGATTGTTATATGCCTTTGCCCATCTAAGAATGAAAGTTGCAAAGCTAACCAACGGTAGCAGCAGTGGAATTTCTCAGCAATAGAAAAGAAAGCACATTCCATTATCATGTGATATTCTTAGCCATAACGTTCTCTACTAGTATGGGAAGTGTTTATAACACAGAGAGTTCAATATATGTTGATGATGATTTCATGACATTTTCTTTCAGCTTTAGCCTATGCTTGCCTGAAAGCCTTCATCCCAAAGTATCTCTACAAGTTCTTCATGAAAGACAACTCTCTGGTTATACAAGGTAAAAGTCAAATAAAAATAAACATTCCATTGATTTGTATAAGTATGACTGTGGAAGTGTATTTTGAGAGTGGTGGAAATGTAGATACAAACATCATGTATATACACTCTTTTAATTAGACGGCAGTGTATTCTGTGTTAGAAATCTGCAGGAAAGAATGTTATAACCATCAAAATCATTTGTGATTAAATTCTGAGTTTGTAAGATAATTTTTAAAAATAATTTAACGATTAGAGAAGTTGCTGGTTTATAGGCCTACATGTATAATATTATTCACTAAAGTCTGAAATGATTACCTGCCAAGTAATATAGGTTTTCCAACCATTTTATAAACACTTATTTTCATTCAGTTTAGTTCCGGAAACTTCCTCATCTTGCACATCTCATAGTCTTTGGTCATTCTTTTTCTAACTTTGTCCAGTCACTTTCATTATTGTCCTGTGTTGAGAATAATTGACCATTGACTACCAAAGACAAAGCGCGATTAATTTTGACACTTGCACTTCCTAGAACAAAATTGAAGTGCACGAACAAGAATTTGAATGATAAAAGTATTCAAATGGAGGGGAAATCCTATAAATTCTGTACATAGGTGACTGGAGCTAATTAATGTTATACACTTTATCATTATTCTAATAAACATGTAGATGTAAAAACTCTTCATAAGTAATATTGATCAAAACACCTTCTTTTCATTTCTCTGTTTGATTCTTTTAGAATACCTTGCTGTGTTTTCTCACATGATTGCATTCCATGATCCCGAGCTGAGTAATCACCTACAGAGCATAGGTTTCATTCCAGAGCTCTTTGCTATCCCTTGGTTCCTCACCATGTTCTCACGTAAGTACCTTAGGCCATCAAGTATCGACAGTCTCTCTTGTATAATTGAAATAGTCAAACATGTTTAAAGGGAGTTTGTTGCAAAATAATTAGGGAAAGAGGGGTGAGGATATAAATAACAAAAGCCAATATGAATACTCTGCTATGATATACAGATTTGTGGCTCGAACTATACTTTCTTTCTTTTTTCGGGGGGGGGGGGGGGGTGGGGGTTGCTCCTCTTTTGTTTCTAGGTCCAGGTCCCCAATTTGACCCTCTTCTAGCCTTTTTTTGCTGTTACCTGGTATATTTTCAAATTTTTATTTATATGTGTGACTGCGTATTCATAAAAATGTAGTAGCATCGCTTTTCACATGAATCCATCCTTTGCTGGCTTACAGTACTTGCAACTTCTGGGGGGGTGCATGTTGGCATAAAGCTACGCATTACTTTACTAACGACTTAAATATGAAAATCCAGATAAGATGCCCAAAGTTTTTCCAGATTTTTTAACAAAGTGTGACTATATTTCCAATAAACTCAATTAAATAATGGCAAACAAGTATACTTTGCAGTAAAAAAAAAAATAGTTATAATAATAATGTTAATCTACAAGTACATTTGCACAGTTCAACTTTAGTTGATGCAGTTAATAATGATTTAGCATCCCATTTGGCTGTTCATATTTAAGTCAATCTAATATTTCAGATATGATATCAATACCTGTGGTTATTTTATCTGTGATAAAGCATGACCACAATATAGATCGTGCTGTTTCTTTTTACTTCAGTGCAACATTCCAGATGCATTAGATCATTCAATGCCTTGAAGTCGATGTAAGTTTTTCTCCCTGTTCCTTCCTCCTCTATGATACAGATGTGTTTCCTCTTCATAAGATCTTCCATCTATGGGACACCCTCCTGCTGGGTACCTCATCCTTCCCTCTGTGTATAGGGGTAGCCATCTTACAGCAGCTCAGAGTGGGCTTACTCATGGCAGGTTTCAATGAGTGCATTCTTCTCTTCTCAGACATGCCAGGTATGTCCCATAGAAGGATGATAATATAGATATATCGACTGCTTTGAGAGGCCTGGCTGTTTTATAGGCTCAAGGGGACGTTGCATCCTCCCATGACCCAGAGGTGCGCCTGGGTGGGCGGGCGGCGCACCAAGGAATCATGGGAGATTGCAACTTCCCCGAGATTCAACAACCAGGCCTCGAATATTAAAGCAGTCGATATATCTTTTATATACTGAATTGACACAAAAATCTACAAGAATTCTTGCCTTATCCTTTTCTTGAGTGAAGATTGGTTAAAACATCCGAATCTGAGATACTGTCTGTTGATCTTTGCTGGAAAGATGACTGAATGTTACAATAATTTGGGAATCGCAGACAAAAAGCACTGTATGGTATCCTTGCTCGCACAAACTAAGTTTTTAACACATAAGCCAATGGGGATCGCAGCAAAATGTTACTATTTTCCGGTACCCGGAATCTTGCGGGAATCTCACTCATGGACTATTAACCGGTAATGGCATTGTTCGTTTCTTTACGGGAATGGCTTAAATCACGACTCCAATTTTGACACATCAAATGGCTAGATTTCTAAAGAGAGGTATATAATTGAAAAATAATAATATTGATGGAATCATATATGTAATGCTTGTACATCCATCATGAAAGTTGGAAGGGTCATTCCTGGTGCTCCAATGTTACATATTCGCTTAAGCACAGGTGTGATTACAGCATTAAAGAATTCAAGGAATCAAATTGTATTTTTCTCGCTGCTAGATACAATAATTTTATTTGATTTAATGTACAAATATTGACTGCTTTAGGGGTAAGGTTACAACTGTTGCCAAAAGTGATCTTGAGACTATAAAATGCGGTCTGGTATGTTGTATCATTTGAAGGTACCATTTAAATTTTCAACTACAGAGATTGACATTGAGAAGTGCGTAAGGGAATCTATCCGCCTCTTCTGTAACACTCCGAAGAGCGCCACCTACAGGAAGTATGCGCACCCACCCAAGAAGGTCGATCGGATTACGGCGACCTCTCAGATCAAGCCAGTCTCGTACTACAGCACCGATTCCAATGACATGCCAAGATCAGAACTGGTAAGGATATTGCACATTTCTGTTTGCCAAGTGTTGGTTTATTATCAAGTCCCTCTTAATTACAAGTTAGTCATACTGTAAATAAATACATAATGTATATAGTCCTGTGAAGCCCTACATGTATATCAGGGGTGTTTCACAAAGACTAAGATCAACTTTAAGTTGGACTTAACAATGGCAGATCGTTCATGCCACTGTTTTTTCTCACCATATACTGGCGTTGGTCTCTCGAGAGACATACAAATCATGGTCACAAATCTACAGAATTTACATTTTATGATAATACATTAATGAAGAAAAAATATTATCAAAGATCCTAGTTTAAAGACCAATGGTGAGAGCAACCAGTGGCATAAATGGCCTACCATAGTAAGTCCAACTAAGTTGATCTTAGTCTTTGTGAAACATCCCCCAGAAAGATTTGCAGAGGAGAAAGCCCTTCAAATTTCAGCTGAAGATCTCCTTGAACTGTGTGACTTGCAGGAGTCCTAAAGCTCTCATAGTCCAACCAAGAAGAACAATAGTAGCTGTGTAGTTCTTGAAACTTGACCTCTGATTAAATTTGATTCTGTTTCTATATGTTCAAGCCCCAAGAAGCTTTCCCTTAGAAGGACCTGATGAAAGAAGTGGCACCCAAAATCTTAGCAAAAGATCTTCAACTATTGACCTGTGTGGGACCAACAGTTCTCAAAGTCCAAGAAAGAAAAAAAAATGCAGGTTTTTTAAACTTGCCCTGATTCGATATAATTATGTTTCTATATTTTCAAGCTCCAAGAAGCTTTCTTATAAGAACCTGAAGGAAGAAGTGAAACCCCAAAACTTAGCAGAAGATCTTCTAGAACTTTTGACCTGTGTGAGACCAACAATTCTCATAGTCGATTAACAAAAACCTGCAGTTGTTGTACCTTAACCACCAACTAAACTTGATTCTCATTGTCTTGTTTGTCTTTCAAGTCGAGAGAAGCTCTCTCACAGAAGGACCTGAAAGAAGAGGTGGCACCCCGAATCTCGGCTGAAGATCTTCTGGAGCTGTGTGACCTGCATGGGTCAAACAGTTCCCATAGTCCAACCAAGAAGAACAAGAACAGTAAACCAATCATCCTCATTGTGGACATTAGATCTAGTGATGAGTATCCTTTTGAAAAATAATGCAATTATATAGGAAGAGTTTCTCTCTTCTTAACTGAGTGCTACCAGGAACCCTGTTTGTTCAGACCCAAAATGTGCTTTAGAGTTTTTGTCATTGGCCAGTATAATGAAACAATGTGTTCATGAAGGAGCATTTAAAGGACAAGTCCAGCCTTTTGAAAGTTGAATTGAATAAAAAGAAAACTATTAAACAAACCAACAAGCCTTGATGCTGAAACTTGATTCTGAAAGTTCTATGTTCCTTGACAAACGTATTGTGTATCAGCTTCTCTAGAGGGCATATACCTAGCAGTGTCAACACTCCTTTCAACTCGGCCTTCTCACCCGAAGGGGACTTGATCCCGTGTCCTGCAGTCACCCAGCTGTACAACCACAGGGGCAGGGTGGTGACGGTGGTAGGGCACAAGGGCAAGAATGCACCCAATGTGAGTATGATGTCATAGAGGAAGGACATAATTGTATATGTAGGTAGAGAGAGAGAGAGAGAGAACTAGTCAAGGACAGGAAAGGGGCTGCATGATGATCATATAACAATGTAACATTAAAAAAAAAAATGTTTGGAAGATGAAAGGTACTAATGCTAGACAAATTGAATAGTGATTGTGCTGAGAGAGAGATATAGAGAGAGAGAGAGAGAAGGTGACAGTGATAGAGTACTTCTCCTTAATAAGTATTGCATTGTGGAGAATAATATTCCTGAGCTCTTGCATAAACTTAGCCCATAGTTTTTTGGCACTGTTTATGACTATATTCTCTCTTACATGTCAGAAAAATAGGGAACTTATGTTCATGTACTATTTTAAAAATAATTATATTTCTAATCATTCATTTTAATGCAATCTTCATGTACTGTATGTATACATTATTGATGATTTATCCTTTTTTAAATTTCAGTTTGCAAGAGAACTGGTCAAGCTGGGCTTCAGCAAGGTCTGTGTGATGCATGGTGGGATAGATTGCCTTCGCTCAACTGGACTTCTCACTGTCTCTTCGCCTGACCTTTAACCTTATCCCGCATGTGTCAGCAATATACAAGCAACTCTCTTCAAGGTGAAAACAATGATTCGGTGGGGTGAAGCAATAGGCAGACAAATATATTTTTGATAATCTCATTGAATCATGAATCCTTTTGTTCTCATGGAATTTATTCCAGGAGCCACCCATTTAACATAGGCAGTTGGTTATTATGCTCCTGTGACTGGTAAGATATAAGCTGGCTTTAAAGTTGCCTGACACATATATTACAATCTTTCCCCAAAGTTTGGAGACGGTTTCTTAATGAATCTGCACAATCATCCTTTTTTTTTAAAGCTATTTGATTATAAAAATTGTCTCATCCTTCGTTTACTCATTTATCAGTGTAGCTGGGGTAATTCTGTGTTGAATAACCATGTACAATGGTACACTCCATTTCGTTGAGGAATGTCAAAAGCCCATGTTTCAAAGGTAATACTTGGGGATTTTTAAAGAAAAGCAATTAAGTCTAGACACGAAGACTAAGATGTAAATGCTTGTAAATACAAAGACCACATTTGTTGTTTCCCTTGAAAATAGTTTCTCATTGAAAAATGTACTGAAGGAACCTGTCTACAAAGACCACTTTTTGTGCTTCCCTTGGGCGGTCACTATAGACAGCTTTGACTGTATTACACACCCACAGAGAGTATATTGAGGAGTAGTTTAATTTGGTGTTCAGATTGAAAGATAATCTTGGGTTCTGGTAACAATCCTAAGCATATTGTAAGGGACTACACATGCGAAAATATCACTGCAGCAATAAATGATTCTTGAGCAATTTCACTATACAATTACTAACGATTACATCCAATTTCCTGACAGAGCTTGATCCATCAACATCTTCTCCTTTGTTGCTTTGTTATGGTACGATGCTAATGATATATCGAACAATGGCGGTCAAATAAAAATAAAAAAACTAGGTCTTTTGTTGTTGGCTGGTTACCTCCTGGTCCAGGCTCCTAGAGTGCGGCTGTGTAGCTGGCACTAGAAGAATGACAGGATGAGATCGCGGTCGGCAATGGCGGCAAATCTAGCAATGATGGGGATCAGTGATCGGGGCTGGGTGTTCTGACCATGTGGTAGACTGCGGGGCGATCAGTGGGCGTTGATTAGCAGGATAGTTGCTCCTCTGCCATTCTCCATTCCAAGCTCTTTAAATGCTTTGCAAACGATCTTATACGTATCCTCGCTCTGCTCGGTCTCGTGTACACCATATATGAGAAGGTTTTGCTTTCTATTGTAAAGCTCTAGTGACAACATTTTGTCCTCCATTTTTGTATCTCTTCCTTCATTTTCGCTTTTAGAATTGGCAGCTCAGTCGTTTTAATATCATGCAGTTTGTTAGAGTTGAATTCAACACTTTGTTCCAAATTCTTTAGTTTGTCACTGAGACCACTCACTGTTATGAGACATAGAGAGGCAAAACCCCATACAACATACCTTCTTCTTCTGTCTACTTTTTTATCCTTCTCTTCCTCTTCTTCCCATTCACTCTTTGCGCCACCTAGTTTGTTCTTCTCTTTGAAAGATGACTGTCCAATGTAGGGCAAAATGTACTTGTATGAAATTGTGGATATGCAATATATGGTATGATCCAGGTGGCTGGGATGGCCAGTTCAAAACGCTTGTATGGCGCCGGTGCTAGAGGCGATATTCTTTCCTTTTTCCGTGGTGGTGGCTTCACATACTTCTGTTTTGGAGTATTAACATATCTTTTCCCATGTCGCTCCCTACGCACATGAACAACGTAATCTAAATTAGTTTCTGTCCAAGAAGAAAGCTTTGGTTTTTTCTTTGACTTGGGGGAGCTAAAGGTGTCGAAGTTCAGGAGGGATGCGGCTAACAAATGTACATGTAACAGGAGATATCAGTTTTGAAAGATAATGGGAAAGAAACTTTCCAAACTCAGCCTTTCCACTGCTATTTAGATGCAGGCCATCACGTGAATAGAAATTGTCATTCTTAATAAAAACGTCGCTGGTGTCAAAACATTTGCACCCCCAAAGAACAGAGAATTGATGAAGTTTATGATTTATATAGTACACTGACTTCTCGTGGAGTTCCTCACTGTCCCATCTTGGAAGAATGCAGCTAAAAACAATAGAGGCAACACAAAATCTCTCCTTCACAAAGCCTAACAAATTCAAAAACTCTTTGCGGTCCTTATCCCACGTACTGCACCACAAATTGTTTTTTCCAATGTGTATGACAACCAAATGGGTTTTAAAGTCGATATGGGTTATAGCTCCCACATATTTTTTCAGCAATGTTATCCTCGCACCAGGCACACAAAAGATATCACATTTTCCACAGGAAGTTACGTTCAAGTGAATGTCCCGCAGTATTGAGTATCCAAAAACACATACATTTCCAAATGGGGTGGGGTAACTGGAATGTCCGATAGTCAGGGTGGTCAATCACCAGGATCTGTCCTGAGCCTAGAGTCATGAGATGGTTGAACTTGGCTTGTGACACCTTTGGCGAACCTCTATCCTTGATGCAAGTACTGTGGCTCTGGGTCATCGGCATTACTCCCCTGCTGCGTTCCTGCGATACTTAGTGGATGATATTGTTCTTCCGTGTGTGATTATTTGAAGAACACAACTTCTTCTTCCCCCTCATGACCTGTACTTCCACGAATTTGGTCCAATCAATGGTTAGACCATCTTCTGATGAGCGAACTCGAAGTATTCCACGCTTCTGGCTGTTTGTCTTCCAATCCACGACATCAGTAAACTGAACCAAGATAACTTTGTAGTTGGGAGCCTTCTCCTTTGCCATTCGGCAGATGCTTGCAAGCTTGATGCTTTATTCTTTGCTGTTTGATTCTTCTCTCGATGACAAAGTGCATTGCATCCCCCTCCGACTGACCGTGATTGGTTTTAAAAAAAAGTTCAGATTGATCATCTCTACTGATCTTGACTGGTTATATTGACATAGGACAGCATTATTCCTGGCAAAACAGAATTCTTATTTTGCCCAATGCAACCATCTGAAAATAATTCCACCTCTTTCACTCCTCTAGAATCTTGTTCGATGAGAAATCTATGAAGGTTAGATGCCACCTTACAAGCACCCCTTCTTGTCTGTCCTTCATGAGATATGAAGCATGTTCCTTCCTTAGTGCCAAGGTCAAAGACAGTAAAGTTGAAGCAAGCAAGACGCCACTCATAGAATAACTCTGACCTAGCTGACTGCGGCAAGTAAATATTTGTTGCAAGTTGAACACGGCCGCACAAAAGTCTGGCTTGGCTTCTGCCTTAGTCTTTGCAGCCTGCTTTATCTTGCGAACTGTAATCTTTTCTGTAACATGGCGTTCGTAGTCATCTCTAAGCACATCTTTCTGGATGTCAAAACTTTGATGATATGAACTACAAAGTCCACACTGGTCCTTTTTTGGATGATGGAATTTGAGATTGAGCTTCTCAAGCACTGAAAGCACTGCTCTACGGTACATGCGGTACATCATTGCCGCATTGGGGTCGATACACTTCGAACTAGCATAGCAGTAGTGTGCTCTCTAACCTCCCTGGTCCTCACAATCTTTATGAATCTCTCGTCAACCCCCTCTTTCTTCTGTGCCGATCACACCGAAAGACTGGATCTTCTCAACAACTGTGCTTACCTGGCATGTTGTGACGCCAACACAGATTTACATACAAGACGTTTATCAAACGGGTTAGCTATTGCAGGAAGAAAATATGACAGCTTTCTGATTTCATCAGCTGAACATCGGTATGGCGTGAAATCCACTCTCTTTGGCGTTGAAGATTAGATAGATCAAAGTAGGTCTGCCTTATCTTTGTAGAACCCAAGTGCAGATTCAACTAAAAAGACGTGATAAAAAAGAAAGTTGTATTGTAATTTGAAGTCACCGATAAGGTACTAGGAAGCTGGAAGTGATAAGGAGACTGGAAGTGATCCAAACTAGAAGTTGTCTTCTCGACGAACTAACTATGTTATCTCGTCGACGAAAATACCCTATCAATTCAACAAAGCAATACTAAATCTTATCAGAGGTTTCGACGAAACGCGAAACTACCAGAAATATATATACAACAACAAGATGTGTCCAGAAACAAAATGGCTGCCTCTGGCTAGCCCAAGCGTGAACTGAAGAAAATGAGAGAATAGCCTACTTGGTGAGTTAAAAAAATAAAGACTCGTGGCCAATCCAGCGAAGAAGAAAATACTAACGCGGACGACTAAATAAGCCGAGAATACAAAGTCGCAAAAGTCGTACGCTATGTATGAAGTAAGGAAGTACGAAGTGATGAGTTGATGAATGACTAACCCGTGTATACCTGTATCTCTGATGAGTACGAAACGAAAGAGTGGCGAAAATCACGCTGCTAGCCAAAAACACGAGACTATGGAACGCCGTGATTGGCGCCTCGAAAAAAAAAAACCCATGGATACCACGAATGTCTTATCGCAGGTGCGAGGTTACTTAAAATATGCACGTAATTTACAAGACAAAAAGGAAGTGCCGATATAAATGAAGGAAGGAAATGCTGATATCTTGCAATTTCTGAAAGTTTGTTAACCCCACAATAACTGGGTGTATGGAACACTACATCTTCATGCTTTCCTCCATAGTCACGTCAGAGGACCTGAAGTTTCGCTGTCTACAGTTACATTCCATGACAAATGCGTTCCTCTATAGTCACGTCAGAACACTTGTGCGAAAGTAGTGCTTCAAAGAAGATTCTGACCGATGTCATCCAGCAAAGTTTGCAAGTCGTTGCTGGCAAACTTTGGTTTGCATACTTGCATGAACACTTGGCCTTTCCATTTATCTTTTTCATTTTATTTCCCAATGTGTTGACGCCAAGTGGTGCATTCATATACCATTCATTCTTACGCAATTTGCTTAGACCCGTCTGATTTCCGTATACAATCTTTCCAATGACTTTCTGTAGGCCCATCCTTACAACTAAAACCCTGCCATAGCACACGGCCACGAAGCTGTTCATGTCATGTTCTCATCGAGATAATGCAATATTCTAAAAATGTACTAAAACACTCCAAAGCCAAACAAGCTATTGAACAACCCATTCGCATGCACCGGTCAAAAAAGTACTGACCGTCCACGCACATCCCTAGCAATTCTCCATTTTTTTAAATCGTGAAAATCACCTCTCTTAAACAACAATGTAATGAGACCTTCTGTTGTGTGTCAGACATCATTCCTATAACATAACACTCATTCAAAGCTTCAACAAGGAGTGTTTTTTATCTGTGACCAAACCACCTGATAGAATTCTATTCATATATGACTGCTTCTAATAGCTGCTATCATGACGCATAATTGTCCATAAGCCCCGCCTATTCCAACTACTTACACAATCAGCTTTAATAGTTGCTTAAATAGAGCTGATTCAGTCACTGCCATATGATTTATTTGTTAAGAATGATATTTAGCATAATTGATCTTCAACCGCCTCTTCCTTCGAGCCAACGTGTATGCTTCCTGCATCTCATCTTTCCATCTGTATGAGTGACCTTGCCGTCTTCCTTTTCTTCCGCTAGTTTGAAAACCAGGTCAATTGGAAGTCTTGGTTCCTGCCCATACATCAGGAAGAATGGCGAAAATCTGGTTGCTTCTGATTTCGTGCAGTTGTAAGCATGTACAACCTTGTGGAGATGGTCTTTCCAATATGCCTTTTCTGTGGACGTAAGGGTGGTAGCATTGACAACAGGGTACGATTAAATCGTTCCACCTGCCCATTTCCTTCTGGATGATAAGGGGTGGTCCTCGAATGCTTGATGTTGGCCAGCATTTCCAGTCGACGGAATTTTTAAATTCACCACCCTGTTCGTGATGAATACGTTGGGGAAAAACAAACTGCAGGATGAAATTGTTGAAGATCTTATCTGCAACAGTTTTTGCCGTCTTATCTCTGGTGGGATATGCCTAGGCCAGCCGTGTGAAGTGATCCATGACGACTAGGATGTACTCGTAACCACCTTTGGATTTCTCCAGATGAAGGAAGTCAATGAATACAAGTTCCAGCGGCTGAGTACTAGTAATACTTGTCATAGGTGCTCTGATCTGCCTGGCTGGTTTCTTATCCTTCAGACAACTGCAGCTTGATGTAATGAACCTGGTTATGTCACTTTCCATTCCAGTAGAAACTTTGTCTCGCCAACTGCGTGACTCTCTGCATGGTCCAAGGTGGCCCATGTTGACATGCAGTTCTTGATACTTTCAAATCTAATGACCTTTTCTCCAAGGCAACTATGCAGAGGAAATATGAAATAAGAAAATCATTAAGATGACTTTTTTTTTTCGCACCACCAGTAACTGGCCTAGTCTTCACTCATTACACAATAGTAAATATAATACAATGTTAATATAGGGTCTGAGCTTACAGACTATCTCTTCAGATTCCAGATGTAACATGTATTTGAACCTCTTTTAGTTATCTTCCTTCATCCATTCTGGTTGTGGATAATCTTCTGAGTGCCCACATTTGGGAAAGAGAGCACTGTGCCCTCCGTGGATATTTCTGATGTGGTTTTTGATAGACTTGTACTTTGCAACCATCACCTCTCCATCCCCGTCAGGTGTAGAGATTGCGCAACAATATACATGATTAACGATGGATCGTTTACACAAGGCAGCAAATTTGCAGTCTTTCAACTTGGATATAGCAGTGATCTTCTTCTTGATACCTATTAACAGAAAGAGTTTATTTGCTCTGCTGATAATCAAGTAAATACACCAAACCATGATGCAAATAAGTAATCTAAAAAATAAAAACAAGCCCAAAGTACTTCATTGAGGTCTTGCCTTTCATAGGCAAATATGTAAATTTGAATTACTTATTCCAGAATTTAATGTACAGGAATTTTGCATTTTCTAAAAAAAAAACCCATGATATTTGTCCAGTGCTTGCTCTTTTCAAAGACTACGCAAAAAGTTTATGAATTTTCCTCTTCCACCTACAAAACAACACACTCACCTTTTGCGATGTGCCAGACATCGTATCTGTGATCAACGTTAGGATAGGTCTCTCTGACCCACTTGGCCACTTGGGGATGACGGTCTGTAATGAGTGTCCCAACTTCAAGTCCATGTTCATAAAGGTTTGCCAAACCTCTGGCCAGTCCCTCTTTCTCCAAAGCACTTCGGTCTAACTTCGGGATCCGAGTTCTTCTTTAGAGACGCCCATGAAGTTAACAAAGACTTCATGTACTACCTCGTAGATGTTTTCTTTCTCACTTCTTTGTTGCACTCCATAAATAGATTTTGCTTTCTATCATGGATCTCACTCAATGTTAATTTTTCATCTATTTCTTTGATTTATGGACTTCCACTGATTTTGAGAGACAGTTCTGGCAAACCTGAAACAGGACCAACAATCTGCTTTCAAAAACGATGTAATTTGCTTCTTCTAGAATGTTGGTAGTTGGGCCCAATGAAGTGGCTTAGATTCGAGGCAAGAACATCTTGTCCTGCCTTATTGATGTGGACCCCATCTCTGCCAAGGTGCCTGTCACCTATGTTATCGTTGTCAATAAAAACCCATCTCCTTTCACGGGGCAGCTCTTTTCAATCGCTCATTTTTACCCCATCGCCACTGCGCCTCTGATGAACTGATTCCCACCTGAGGTGTATAACACTAGACAAGCAAACATCACACCCCTTTGCTGAAATCACGTCTGCTAAGGCTATGATGTCATCCGCGGTGTACGTACATGTACATGTACTTCCGTTAATTACATTAAATTTTAACTCTAAATTTCACCATTATACATTTGCTTAATTGCATTTGAACCAATTACTATTAATATCTACATCTTTAGCATGATCTACTCGAAACCGTTGAACACAAATTACCCTAGCAGAGACATTTGAGACAAAATCTATTCATCTAATGGTGGACAAACATGTTCGTTCTGTGACTTGATGATGTGGCTCTGAACTTTGCTGATGATGACCTTATAATCCTCTCTTCCTCAGCTTAATCTTGTTTGGTAAGCCCACTCTGTGTGCGCTGGCAGGAGGTAGGATTAACACCCTCTGACTATATCGTCCAAAAATCTGTTAAGTCAACTAGACTTGCCAACTTAACGTGAAGAACTATTTTCTGCTTCCTTTTGAGTTGTGCCGAATACAACCCATCCAACAAAAGACTTCCTACTCTACATTAACTTCTCCGGCATGCAGTCTAGCATGGTCTATCCCAACTAGAAGATCAACTGGTCCACTACCTCTTTGCAAGTCCACTTCTTTCAGTTAAAACTTCTTGGCCAATTCCGGCAACTGCATAGCAGCTACGTACGTTATCACTGATGCAGTCAAATCCTAATGCTTTAGTTGACTTCTCTTATCGGCACTTTTTACTTCTTTGTCTGTAAAGTTTCTCGTCTCTTTCTATCTTTGTAACTGAAATTGTAGCAGAGAGCCCTTCAAGTCCAAGCTCTGCAGTAAACTCTTCTCTGATGAGACTTATCTGTGCTCCTGAGTCAAGGAGAACATTTCCCCTCTTACTGTGCCCTTTGTTTCCGAAATAATAATAATAATAAATAACAATATTTATAAAGCGCAACATATCCATCTCTAAAGATGCTCAAGGCGCATACGAATAATTTAAATTAATATTCAAAAAAAATAATTAAAAAAATATTAATTATTATATGCTGTTATCAAGGGCAGCATGGCCTCTCTGCTATTTACTGGGCAACACCAACTGTGTTTCTTCCACCCATGCCCTCAGTCTAGAAATGCAGCAATGGGTGATGGAAATAAGAACATCTCTCCATCCTTCATCTCTGGACATTGGCGCCTCCTCCTACATGTTGCCATGGAGTGATTACGACCCGCTTTCTTTAAACAGCTAAAACAAGCGTGCTGGTCATTGATGAACTGGAGTCTATCTAGAGTGGTCTGGGAAGTTAACTATTTGCATTGGTCCACTTCGACAAGTCGTTTGTCCCGACATGTAGAACGACGTCTCCCTTCGTCTTTACACCCTCAGTAGCTTTCATTGAGGAGATATCAGCCACCTCTGCCACTGGGTTTGGATGGCAGACTACTTTACATTTTCGGCTCAGGAGTCGGCCCTCGATGTGCTTGATCATTGAGTCACCTTCAATGACAACATCGGGTAATTCAGACAAGCAGCGTTGGCGATGCCCTTGTTGGAACTCAATGATCTGGTCGCTCGTAGACATCAAAGGCTTGGCGTCAGTACCTTCGAGGACACCATCTGGTAGCTCCAACAAGCCACTCTTGGTACTTTTTTATCTGGGCGCTCGTCGACATCGAAGTAGAAGGCTCAGCATCAGTGTCATGTTTATCCGCAAGGACTCTTTTCTTTGTCAGGACGGTATAAACATTTCCTGGTTGCTTATCATACCTCGCGGGATTAACCCTTGAGATAGTTCCCACTATCTCATGAAGATTTATTTTCTCCTTTACCAGTTCATCATTATCGAACTTAGCTTCAAGTTTGGTAAGCCTCTCGGCTATTTCATGAACTTACAACAAATTGAAAAGATCATAAAGATCATCTTGGTCAGTATTAATACTTTGGCCTCTGTGATTTTGAATGGCAGAGGGCGCTTCACAATCTTCTCCACAGCATCTTTCAAATCCAATGCATGCCAGTCCCGGACATTGCCAACGATGGCAAAGTGCGTGAGGTATTCTGATGGCAGTAGGATTGTTTCTTCTCGGCGCAGTCTCTTTTCCACCCTACCGAATGCGCGGTCAGCTGGCATGTATGAATGGCCTCTTACAGGGAAAATATGCTCAAACTCGACCTTGTGAGCTGTTGATACAAGGTTTAGCATGGCAAGGGCAATACAGTTCTTGTTTTGGCCTACACAAGTATCACCACTGTCCTTTCGTTGTCAGTTTGGTATATGAAGTTCCTTTTGAGTCCATTGTTTGGCTGCAGAAAAGTGCATTTTTCAGGAGCTCATGAAAAACGCGTCCTTCAGTTGTCCTCTACTGTATCTACATGTATGATTTTGGTTGGATGTTGGTACTTACAGCTTTACAGCACAAGCTCGATTGTACAAGTGACCTACGTACACCACCACCCCTGCGATACTTCCGAGGGACATGTAACAGTCTGTATCCAGATACGATGCGCTAAACCTCAGCAATAAAAAAAAAAACATAAAAATGAATGCCGACTATGCGCAACAAAGTTCCTACATGTTTTCACCGAGCTCTGTATTATAAGATGCAGAAATGTGAAGCTTATTACACTTATATCATTTCAAAGTTCAAACAAAAAAATAAGTTACATTATCTTATCAGGGTTTACAGTACGTGTACCAGAACTCAAGATTACCTTTAGCCATGGCGCCATACTAAATTTTTTTTGTAGGGGTCCGGACTTAAATTATTTTGAGCTTATATATGCATTGAGCCCTTTGTAGAAAATCAGAAATTCTGGATGTCCGGCTCTAGATTGTGGGCGCCTGTTTGTGTCGAGCCCTGCTTTAGCACTCTCAATTCAAAACACAAATGTTTCCTATTCTATCATAACCCATGTTTTCCTTTTTATGTCCTTATTAAGACTGAAATCTACCTTGAAATCTCTGAACAAAGCAGTGAATGGGTGGCTGCTATTAAATCCATTGTACTATGCTCATAGATATTTATGTACTGTTCTCATGTCAGTCAAACTGTTCTTAGTGGCCACCTCTCTATAAAGGCTACCTGTCTGTATACCTTCAATATCAATAAAGCCATTTTGTCTAATGTTATGTGCCAGATGGATATACATGAAGAAAACAAAGAAATACGATTGAGCAAAATATTGTCTTTTTACTTAATATGAAGATCTGTGTATCACAAATTCTTTGAACTGTCTACGGTAAGTTAGCTTACTTTCTGCTCTACCGTAGAGTTTGGTTTAAACTGTACCTGTAAAAGTTTGATGAAATTTATGTTTTGTCCATGTTTGTAGGTATGTTTAAATAAATATTGAAATATCTTTAATAGTCTTATAAAAACTTTTTTTAATCTGCTGTATCATTTTTTTCAGAAACGACAAGCAATTTTTTTTAAATTGGAATATTTTGTATTGTAATTTATTTTCTATTGTCATGCTTCCCATCATTGGAATAGGTCCCAAGCATATTTCTAGATTTCTCATTGAACCTGCACATAAAGACCACTCTTGTTTTCTCAATCGAGTGACCTTCATATACAGGTATCATGTACTTCGTTTCCTCCCCACTTCCACTCGCCAGCCACTTTACACGTTTAAAAAAAAATGGTCGCAAAAATCCTCCATGGTTTCCTGCGTCACGTGTGAATAAGCCCCAAGTCTTGCGGTTGAAACCAAGACTGGTCTCACTACACCGTCACTTGCCCTATATATGTATTTCAAGCTAATCTCGAGCTCTGGGGGGTGTTTCACAAAGATCCTAAGTTGAACTTATCTCTAAGTCGGACTTAACAATTATGGAAAGCCGTTATCATCATTGAAAATATTTTGTAAAAGTTATTTCATAAGGCATAAAATGTTGATTCAAATCATTCATCTTTTCTATTATCAAGGAGATTTCATGCTCTTGATGTGGACTTTATGAAAAGTCTAAAATACTTTAATTTTTGCTTTTGGAAATATTTAATTTTAATGCTACAAATGGCTCTCCATAATTTGTAAGTCTAAGTTCGACTTAGGATCTTTGTGAAACACCCCCAGGTATGGGAATCGTACGTACCCGGATTTCCTTATCTTTCTATGCTCTATTTGTAATCTTGGACATTCAGTGCAAGTTTCGTTGGATTTTGTGAGAATTAATTTTCTATATTTACCAGAACTCAAGTTTATCTTTAAGGGCAGAGGTCCGAGGTATTGTGTCCCCCTACAGTATACTTACCACATCAAACATTTAATATATCTGATAACTGAATAAATTTGATACGTCAAGGATAACGATACTCGCAATGTTGATTGTACTGTAAAGATTCCACAATATTTGTAAATGTATAATATAAGACACAAATATTAAATACCCAGGATTGGTATTACTACTGTCAATTGTAAATTATGTAAAATGCAAGATGTATAAAATATAGAGATATAAAAGGCAGTAAATACATTTTTTATTACATTTATTGTGTGGGTATCCGTTATTTATATTTTCTGTGTACAGGTTTGCAAATATATAACTGATATTGTTACCTTTGCGAGGAGGGTGTGTGTGGGTGCGTTTGTTTTGAGCTTGATCTCATCTAATACCCTAGTTACACTAAATTATTACTGGCAAAACCATTCAGGTTACTGTCTATTGTTGGTCTGGAGTCGATCTCCTGTGAACAGGGTAGAACTACTTTTAATAGTACACATACACACAGAGAACAAAATAAACACACTTGCATTAGTTTTATGAGTGAGTAACATGTATTTATCATTCTTTATGACAGGTATATATCAACAATACACGTTTGCTGACCATGTTACAGTCTGAGACAATATATACAACATTCCCATCAAACTTTGGTAACAAAAAAAACATTAGCATTTATAGAAGCTTTACACCACTTCCACTTTTTGTCATAACACCGATAAACATAAAAAATACATGTTATTTTTTTTTCAGTATCATATAAAATGCCCCTTTAACAATCATTATTCTACTATACCAGTACTCCTGCTGACCCAAGTTTAGTATGTATATAGTAGATACACATTAATCCTTTCATCAATTGAAAGAAAGCGTTAAAGAAATATTAAGAGTCTGCCGAGGATGAATACAATTAATACATGAAGCAGTCTCTCTGTCACCATTTGTTCTGTGGAAAGTGAGAACAAAACGGTATTAGAAGCAAGGGTTTCTGCTTTTAATAAGCAAACGATGAACATGGAGTTGAAACCATAAAGACAACCTACAATTTGTTGAGAAACTGCACATAATTAAACACTGAGCACATTTAGAGGTGCTGCAATGCTCACTACAGTACAGTTTTCTAAAGATACGATTGCTTTGAAAAACAGAAATGCTTAATAACTCCAGAATAAAAAAGTGCAAGACTGTCATTGCTTGAAACAATTTTTCAATCAACATGGGGCACATACACTTGTATAACGTCAGCGAGGAATAACACTAATTTAGTCATTGTTTATAGCACCAATTCTAGTTCCTTACAGTAAGTACATTTAAATGACTCTTCAAGAATTCTGACATGTAGAGTATGATTTCCTGCAGTTAAAAGGGAATAAATTAGATTTGATCCAGGAGAATACTTCACATAAACATCACCATAAAGGAAACTTGCTCTTTTTAGCAAGGATCCAGTGTATTGAAAAAAAAAAAAATCCCTAAAAAATAGAGGGGTAAAAAATGAAGCACTTTATCAAATAAACCTGTACCAATAGGTGTACACATAGCAAGTAGTAGTACAACAGAATATGAACATTTTGTAATCATAATAACACATAATTTGGGATTAGTTCCAAACATGGCAGGCCATGACTGACTCCTGATAATATATTCAGCCGTACTCAAAGTATATATACTGTATGTATGTCTTTGAAGACAAACGACTTCAAGAGAAAATTTGATATTAACAGAATGATCAAGTATATAAAAAAAAGGGGGAAAAGGGAATATAACAAATGAAACACGGGAGTAATACCATAATGGGTAACTTTAGACAAGGAAAAAGGGCGTTCACTTTATATTGTCCAATTTGCAGGTTAAAAATAATATTCCCTCTCCTGAAGGTATATGTAGGTCATACATGTACTACCAAATTCAATATCGATACATTGGTGTACCAAGTTCCAATATTCATGGAATAGCGAATGGCAGGAGATTAAAACTATGCATTCATACAGTTACAATTACGTCACAAATCGTTGTAATAAGCCTCGATCGATTCTGTGTCGACTGAAGCATGCCCATACAGGTATGGGAATTAGAATAGTACAATTGCTATGTCAATGGCAGTGATTTATAGCAAAGAGAGAGAGAGAGAGAGATACTGTCATAATTATTTCCACTTCAAAAGAACAATTAGAAGTTCAAACCTTTGGCACACCAGCATGTAGTGATCTATACAAACAAATTTGTGCAAAGAACATAAAAAAATTAACATTTAAACCACTTTATACTAGTACAGTTACTTGTACTTCAGCAAAACAAGAAAATATTGATAAGCCTGCAAGAAAATTTGATCATCCACAGTTCTATAGCGTGATGTCATTAGCTTTGGTATAATTATCTATAGCGCTATGTGAACGCTTTGCTTCAGAGTTTGAAGGAAAACAAATATTAAAAAAATAACATCCCGAGCTAAATCATCCAAACTGCTGCTACCCAGAATTTATTCTATGAAAACCCTGATAAAGTAAATTGTTTGAAACAAATATATAACCTAAATACGAGTTAAGATTACAGAACTTTGCTCTTTAAGGCATGTCATTTATAGGTTGAAATTTGGTTAGATGCTTAATAATTGCTTATAGCTTTCCACATCTGTAATATTTTTTTTTTAAGAGGCGGAGCATAAAATTCCATCCCCCTTGACATGTACATATGCACTTACTATGTTTTTTTGCTTATAAATTTAAATGTCTTGTCTTGTTTTGTGTGCTTTTGCCTCCCCCAATATGAACATCATAAAACATTTCAGATTATTATAGGAGCAAACTCAGGTGTAAGCTTGACAATGACAAATCAACATCTACAAAGCAACACACTCTGACAGACTTGTAAAGCTTTACAAATTCACTGGTACGTTCATAAAATACAATAAACATTCCATTTCCACAGTCAAAACACGTTTTCTCTTTTCTCAGAACCTGCAGGAAATGAGAAATAAAAATATTGCACATTTTCTGCATCGTTATTCAAACCTTGCTGTCACAAAAATAAAGTCTCTGCTTTGAATCTGCAGTACGGTGTACACACTACTTTTATACATGCAGCAAACAGATGCACACACTGTAGCTATTGGAAAAAGACAGATACTAGTTTAAGAAAAGAGAACAGCATAGCAATATATATATAATTACTTCCTGTTACAGAAGTATAGTGAATACATTTTCTGACTGCTCTATGACGCAAATAAGTTGTGGGGGTATACTGGGGCTATGGGAATAACCATTATAGTGAAGTTCTGAAGATAAAGTCATATCAGTGGGAGGTTTTCAAAGCAGCTTGGTCGTTAAAAAAAAGGAAAAGGTAGATTTTTAAGAGAAAATTCAGAATATATAGTTAGCATGGAAGCCCTGGTTTTTGACAGAGATAAAGAGGATAAGGGTAAGTATTTCTTATGTTGATGAAGTAGATTATTATGATGATTATGATGAAGGGGATGATGGGGTTGATAATGATGGGGACGATGATGAGTGGCAGCAAAATATTAAATTGATTATGGTAAATACATAATTGAATATTATTATAAAAACACTATCATTGTTGGCGATAATGCCTTGTTTCTAATGTCGGTATATATAATATTCACATCAATCTTCCCACCTGCTGCCGTTAAATCAATGAGAGGGCATTACAAAATGAAATTGATAAATTAAAATGTATGGCTCGATTGTATACAGCCATGAGCATGTCGAATAGAGTAATGTGTGTTCCCGGACCTAAATTTCCAATCTATAGTGAAAGCATACATTATATTTTCATGGCAGTGTTGATTTCATTACAACACACAATTTTTCTCCTGACGCGAGCAGGCGTTGACTGGAGTCGTTACACAACAAAAATGTCCTGCTAATATCTAAGGTCTACGCTACATGATGAAGAACAAAACAAAATACCAAGACAGTCCACAGCATGTTAAACGTGAATGAAAATGAGGAAATATGGAAGTTGAAATATTGCATCCATTCTTGCACGGTGAGTTGAATTTTGACACCAAGCGGTGACAGCGAGACAGACATTGTAATAACTAATTGCATTTTAATGATCAACAAAAATTTAGCTCAAGCAGAATTTTTGGTATCCAATATGTTGAAGATTACTTGTCCTATGCATCAGATAAATACCTTTGTTGCCTTCTGCGGCTTTAAGACTCATTTGTTGTAAATGAAAATCATATATGCAGTAAGCAATCTTCTTCATTGTATAAGTACAATCATTGTCCTACAGTATGTAAGTATTTTCATCTTGTGCAAAATATGCTGCACAAACACATGCCATTTCTTATTTTACCAAACTACCTTTCAAACTTTGATTGTACTAGAAACTGATAAATATACCAGAAGTACCGATTTCATTTCAATGAGAAAGGAGACGTTTTATGGACCAATCTTCTAAACCACCTCACTGGCAACGGTCATGTAACAATTGTTATTACATGGCCTGCTTTAGTCGGCGTGATATATAATTTCCTATTCTTATATTATCTTTGACCACTTTCAAGAAAATTCATTTCATTCTCCAATCAGTATAGTGGATTTCTTTCCTTTTCATAACTTAATATAAAAATATGTTTCATTTATTGGTTCATTTATGTTCTCATTTCTACCACGATAAAACAAGCCAAACAGTTTCACAGCCTCCCTCAATGTCTAATGAACCAATGTGACCATCAAATGACATCTTATGCATTTCATGAATATATGTCATATCATGTACATCAAGTATTGCGAATTGGAGATGTAGATGGTTTGTTTGCAGCTCATTCACGCGCTTACCAAGAATTTACCATATCAAAATAAAGATTTAGCAAAATGCGCAGCTAATGAGAGGCATAAGAAATAATGTTTGAGGTAATATCCACATATTACGTAGCCATGAGTACGTGAATATTTAAGTGCCAAAAGGATGGAATTTTTATTTTCATTTACTTATTGGTTGACTCTCACTGGAATAAAAATTATGGGCTGTAACTTTAGCAGTGAGAAGTGGCACTTAGATGTACATGTACAAGTATGTGTAAAAGTACAAGCTTTCCTAATTCTAATGCTTTATTTTACTCTCCAAGAGAGTAATCTTCCAACTTGCCTTATCTTTCTTAAAATAAGCCCCAGCAATGATCTGTCCACCAGGTTAACAATAACCAATTAAAAAGAACTAGCATCAAAGGAACAATATGAATTCCCCTCCCAACAAGCTATTTCTATACCAAAAAAAAAACATGGACACTAACCATTTACTTGTTTTAATACCAACATTACCATTCCCCCATAATATGAAAAACCTGAATCATGGCAATCTTACAATTTCAATTAAGAGTTTCACAATTTTGAGACATAATCCCTTCTGATTCTGCAGCAGTTTCTTTGATTCCATTGTCTCCACTCATATCTGGCGCAAGTGAATTCCTTCAAAGCTTTCATTTATCTCTGGTCATTGTGAATTCCTTTGGCCTTCTCTACACACAGCAGAGCTTCTCTAAAAACAACCAACGACAACTGTTTGCATTCCATTTTCCACTTCAATCTAATACCGCAATTCACACCAAAACGCATTCCACCATGGCAGCTTTGTCCAACCCTTGCCAGGCCTCAGGGTCTCTTGTCTTCAACACAATCGGCTATGAAGAGCTCTTCATCGGCTATGAAGAGCAGTTGCAATGACCATTGTCTCTGCAGTCGCAGCGACTCTTGTCATTGCAGTCACGACTCTGGTTGCTTCAGTCGCAACGACTCTGGTCTCTGCAGTCACAGCGACTCTTGTCTCTGCAGTCGCAACGACTCTTGTCATTGCAGTCACAACGACTCTGGTCGCTTCAGTCGCAACGACTCTGGTCTCTGCAGTCACAACGACTCTGGTCGCTTCAGTCGCAGTGACTCTGGTCTCTGCAGTCACAACGACTCTGGTCTCTGCAGTCACAAAGACTCTGGTCGCTTCAGTCGCAGCAACTATGGTCGCTTCAGTCGCAGCGACTCTTGTCATTGCAGTCACAACGACTCTGGTCTCTGCAGTCACAAAGACTCTGGTCGCTTTAGTCGCAACGGCTCCCATTCCCGTCTCTTCATAGCCTTCGCCTCTAGTCAGAGCCTAGGGTCTGGCTCAAAGTCTAGCACCAACAGTTTTGTCTCCTCCGTGCCGTTGCGGCTTCCCACCGCGCACACCAGTTTCGTTTGATTGGCGCAGACCCGCCACACCACACCCCCACTCCCTCCGCTGTCCAAAGTCACTAGGTTCCTTATGAATTCACCAGTGTTCAAGTCCCATAGCTTCACGGTACCGTCGTCAGAGCATGTGATCACAAACTTGCGATTGAACTGCAAGCACGTGACAGCACTCTGGTGTTTGTTGGCACCTATCCATGAAAACAAGGAAATTATATTTGTAAGTCATTTTTTGATTTTTATTTCTGCATTTTTCCAAATATAATAACTGAATAACAAAGAACATATATAAGGTATAATAAAAAATATATACAAACAATAATAACTTCATGTCAAAATGGTTTACATATATACATATGATAACAAAACTTAATATTTCTATAACATATTATTGTAATTTAAACTAAAGCATTATCCGAAGTATCTGTGAAAAAAGAGCAGGAGACCGCAATCATAAGCGATGCTTGACTAGGATGGCGGCCTTGAAACAAAAATCTTAAGGTGAAATTTAAAATAAAAATGTGTTTATTGGAATGAGCTGTAAGTTACTTCTTCTAAATCTTTCTCTACTTTCTTCAATATAAACTGGAAGAAGTTGTTTTGGATGTAAAATGTAAAACCAATGACGAATACTAACAGCTTTTTTTTTCTTCAGAACCAAACTATTCAAAATTATGCAACTGGCTTGTAAAATGTTCGACCTTGATCACTCTTTTTCCTTTTCCTCTTTCCTTTTTGTGTATATTTATATTGAAAAAGTCTTAAGAGCTTGACTCTGTTTAATCTTAGCATAATCTGCTTCAGTTTTTATTTTCATTTTTTGTATCGCTTTTTTCTTCATTCTTCTAAATGCTCAAAAAGATGTTTCTTTCGGCAAAAGAACACATCAGCAGCATTTTGTTATCAGCTACTACAGAGAGGTGTCTTACAAAGATCCTAAATTGAACTTATCTCTAAGTTGTACTTAAACATTATGAAGAGCCATTTGTAGCCTTGAAATAAAATATGTTAAAAAGCGAAAAATTGAAGTATTTTAGCCTTTTTATAAATTCCACATCAAGAACATGATATCTCCTTAATAGAAATTATGAAACACCGGAATCAACATTTTATGCCTTTTAAAATAATTTTTACAAAATATTTTCATAGATACTAACAGCTTTCCATACTTGTTAAGTCCAACTTGGGATCTTTGTGAAACACCCCCTAGGTGTTACCAAAATATATCAGTTGTAACGCACCTTGTAATGTTTGTAAGCACTGGCCAGACGTGATGTCCCATATCTTGACGGTGGAGTCAGCGTTCCCGGATACCAGGATGTTATCTTTTAGCTCCATGCCGCTCGTAAGAGACTGGTGACCCGTTAGCGTGTGCTTGCATTCACCCGTGTCTGCATCCCACACCCGTATAGACGTGTCCAGGGAACCACTCACTATGTGCGTACCGTCAAACTGGAAGGATAGATGGATGAAATGGTAGAGGTATGAAATATGTGCCGTTTCGTCTTTTGGTTTTGATTGATATCGCTACTTTTATCATGGCGAATACAAGTTATCTGTATCTGTTGTGATATGGTTTCTTCATTCACACTTGCAATAACCACTTCTTAATAGATACTCATTCAAAAATACTGAAATATAGCAGTTGACAAATCTATTTCATTTATGCCAAATTTCACCCAAGAGCACAAACTTTTACATTAGCATTCTGACAATTGTAGTACAAAGGGCAATAGCAGGTGAAAGAAATACTTCATCACCACACACACCTGGAAAGGAAGCATCCATGAATTTGAACACATTTACTTGACAAACGACTTCCAATAGTACATCACGCAGAGCTGCCAACCTTGTGCGACCAAAAAAAGGAATCATGATGTCAAAAAAAAGGAATTTCAAGCAAAAAAAAGGAATTCATAAAAACGAAACTTACAACCACGCGCGACACACTTCCAAAGCAGAAACGTTCATTCATCATGCTGTTTTTTCCATACATGCAGGAATTTTTTGGGGTGGTTATTTTGGTATTATCGGCATTTCATTCTTTTTGAGAATATTTCATATTGAATTTGTGATCAAATCACAATTTTAGGGCAGTTGTTTGACGTGCGTTATGTAAAAAAAAAAGTATTTTATGAAGAAAAAACGTAATACCGTAATTTGGAGGAAAAAACAAGAGTAATTCCAGCAAAAACGGAATGGTTGGCAGCTCTTCATCACGTTATCAAGAAAATGGCGATGTCCATGTCATGGTGACAAACTGTACACTATTCTTGCTTTATAGTGCATGAAAATCAACGTACCTGTAATGAATAGACTCTGTTTGTATGACCTTGCAGCGTGTGTAGACACTCCTCTGTCTCAGGGTTCCAGACCTTGACCGTGTAGTCATAGGCTCCACTCACTACCCTCCTACCATCATACTGGACGCACCTGACCGCCGCTACGTGGCCCATGAGCACATGAAGACACTGACCGGTCTCGATGTCCCATAGCCTTAGTGTGGCATCTCTTGATCCGCTTACGACCCTGGTAGGTAAAGCACAGATCAAGGGGAAATATACATTATAGCAGGTGAGAAGGAGGGGGGGGGGGGGGTCAGTTATGGGTGTAATTGCAAGCAATAATTGTAATGATTATTCAAAATATAATTGCACATCACTTTTTCTAGGCTATAAAGCTTAGTCTGCATTACACAACATAGAGAGTAGACAAGTTCTTTGCAAAATCTAAGTAACTAGTGTCACTACTGGTTGTCTGTATGCCACAATCTAATTCACAAGGTACTTATTTAACCCTATTTAGCCCGGGCTATTTTGTAACTGCATAGCCCGGGGGGGGGGGGGGGGGGGGGGGGCTTCTAAAGCCCCCCCCCCCCCCCCCCTATGTTCTCGGCCGTGAAACAACCGATCACCACGAAAATGTGCATACATGTCAAGTGAAGTGTATAGAATACTATGGTAATTTCAATTTTTTGAAAAATTCACTCATTTGCATAGTTATGGTAATTTATGCAAATAAGGTCATCAAATTCACATTTTTGCTCATAAATCAGACATTCATATTTAAGCATTCTTTCTCACTACATATATTTTTTAGACCATTTGGAATAATAATACAACCCCAAAAAATGAAAAACCAGGGTTATTCCTTATGTTATCTATTGTTCTGATAATTTCTTATGTATATCTTTGTTTTTTAACTTATGTATTTTATTGTTTTTGTTGTTTTATTTCATTTCCAACTATAATTCAACTATTTTGACCCCAAAATAAACACCTAAACTATAAACAAGACCAAATAACCAATGTTTTATCTCTTTATTTGAAAAATGAGATTTCCATATGTTTTGTACACAAATCACAAAAATGAGCGATTTTCGGGCTAACATGCAAAGACAAAAGGACACGTGACTTTGTAATGGTAGGTCCGATTTTTGAAAAATTTCTTTCAAAAGATGTGCAAGACTCGAAAGAAAAAAGTTACAAAATTTCAGTGCAAGATTTTCTTGCGTTAAAAAATTATCGCGAAAAATGTCGAGGGGGGGGGGCTTCTAAAGCCCCCCCCCCCCCCCCCGGGCTAAATAGGGTTAAAGAGAGACGATATATTGTGCCTCTACTAAAAAAGTCAGTCATTGTTTATGTTCACACTTACTTGTTGCCATGTAAGTGCATACACCTGACCGTTGACGTGTGACCGTACAGGGTGTGTATACAGTGCCCGGTGTCGGCATTCCACACCTTGAGCGTACGGTCTGTTGACCCGCTGATGACAATGTTGTTGTTCATCTGAGATGACCACACGCCCCCTGTGTGTCCCACCAAGGTCCGCAAGCACTGTGGGGATATATAGAAATATGATATATTTAAAGGGGTATAAGACTGTTAACATTGTCAAAAGTCAAGGCCGTTAATTCTTGAAAAAAATCTGACAGTTTTATACCGTATATAACGGTGTATAAACCGCACTTTTTTGCCGCCGAAAAAATTTCAAAGTCGGGGGTGCGGTTTATACACGGTACACCAAAAAAAAAAACAAAAAAAAAAAAAAGTTTTTTTTTTTTTTTTTAAGGGCGAAAAAGAGGGGTGCGGTTAATACACGAGGGCGGTTTATACAACGTTATTTACGGTACATGGAAATACAATTTACAACTAAATTATTTGTACCCTTACCAAATTTTGTAATTTCTTAAGTATGTGAGAAATGGATTTCTCCTGATTTCTTGAGAATGTGCCATATTAAAGCTTAATATATAAATGTATTCAACAAAGGCGCCAACTCATTTCAACCAGTCCACCTTTCGTTCTTGAGTAACAAAAAAAAACACACACACACACAAAATCCAATTCACAAGGAGTATGAATAATTTAGTTCTGAACTGTATAATAGGGCTAGTCAAAGATACATGCATTTGGTCATTATAAGTTTGATACCAACATAGTGGAGTTAAGAACATACATTGAAATGAAAATTATCATTTTGCTTTATTACCGTCTTATCCACACTCTAGTAGGGTTGTTAACTCTTTCTGAATTTTCTTCACACATTCATTTTCTGGAGATAATTTATTCATTTTTCACTTTGCTTGAAAATCTCAAATAAAAAGAATCCATGTGGCCAGATGGTAAATCTACATGTACCAATACACATAAAAATGGCACTCCCAACTGAATTGTGACTGTTTCCGTTCACAAAATTTTCTGGATCTCAAGTAGAGAGTTAACACACCCATTACATACTTTCAAAAGACAGTACCCAGTATTATTTCTTTCTCACCTTGCCAGTTAGAGCAGACCACACTTTGAGTGTATTATCATCTGACCCGCTGACGATCCTCTGACCATTGAACTGTAAACATGTGATGACATGGTCATCGTGACCTTTCAATGCCTAGACAGATAAAAGGGAGAGAGATCAGAAATACAAATTAATGGTGGAAGGCAAAAAGGGTTTATCACACAAAACTACTACCACTATCAGAGATATTACCATGAAGCACTGTTTCTTTGTACATTGTCACAATAATATCCTCTTTGATGTTTACTATCAATGAGCGAATCACTCTTTAATGGCATGAGATAAAAATGAGTCATCAGAATAGTTTTGAAAACGTTGAT
Organism: Strongylocentrotus droebachiensis; assembly: GCA_035222895.1. NCBI lineage: Eukaryota > Metazoa > Echinodermata > Echinoidea > Camarodonta > Strongylocentrotidae > Strongylocentrotus > Strongylocentrotus droebachiensis. The sequence continues at coordinate 168,208 of JAVYIG010001051.1, forward strand.
TATCAAATAATACTCTTGTTATTTTTCAATATATTTTTTATTAAAATGACCCTCGTTAATTCCTTTTCAGCACTTTCACTCTTCCAACGAATGGCAGCGCACTGGTCTCGTAAAAAGGAGGTCCTGAGTCCGAAACCGTGTTGAATGTGTTAGTGCCCTTTGGTAAGGCATCAAACCCTCGTAATCAAGTCCCTCAGCGAGGACTGAGAGTTGTCGGTCCCCTGGTTGCTTACTTGCAAGTATACGCATGCTTACTTAGCATTCAGGTAAAACAAACCAACATATGGTAATGTTTAGTGGTGGTTATTTTACCTGACTGCTAAGAAAGCATAAACGCTTGTTAGTAAGCAACCAGAGGACCAACGGATTTAGGTCCTCTCCGAGGTACCTGGTAATGAGGATTAATTCGTTACCTAAGGGCACTAGCGACTTGGTTTTGAACCCAGGTCGCCGGATTACGAGACCACTGCTCTACCAACTGAGCTATTGCACCTCCTCGGTACATCCATGGATAATATAAGGTCACAGTTCACTCACCTTCCCCGTCTTGATCTCGCCAAACCTCCAGTTGTACTGTATCTGATGCTGCCTGAGGTACATGCTCTTCCACGGACTACGAGGGACACCAGAGTTGGACCTCCTCTTGGTCTGCTTCCCGTTGAGCTCCTCGATCCCGGTCTCTCGGCACTTCTCCTTCCAGAGGAGGTTGTCCTCGCAGAGGATGCGCCAGTAGTGGCAGGTCTGGGCAGCGCGCAGAAGGTCTCTCGGCTCCAGGAAAGACAGGACGTAGAGAGCCAACTAGAAAAAGAAGATCATCCAAAGGCAAATGTGTTAGTGTTACGAGCAATAACAGTGATTAGGCTATTACGTCTCTACAGCATGTATACTGAACAGAGGGTGTGAGAGGGAGAGAGAGAGAGAGAGAGTGTGAGAGGGGGAGAGAGAGAGAGAGAGAGAGAGAGCAAGAGAGGGGGGAGGTGAGAGGAGGGGGAGGGGGAGAGGGGGGGGGGGGAGGGTAGAGAAACTTTAATGTTTTAGGTCTGGAAAGCCCAAAAAGAACTGTTTGAATAGAAATAAAGTTACATGTAAATATAAAGCCATCAAGAAATGAAAAATGAAGCTCCTGTCGATAAATATATATCTATTTGTAACAGAATTGAAATGATCTTCCTGCTTGCAATCACAGATTGGATATAAAGAGCAACAGGTTACATCGAAACTACAGGATATGTGCAAGATTTATCCGTTTCTTCCATGTAAACCCACACTCATGACTACACTTGTGGTCAGAATCCGACAAACATTTTTAAGTCATGTTAAAAATGTCTATTGTTTTAATGAATTAATTTCAGATGCATTTGTCTATACAACAAACTTCAGAGATAATTATGCTCTTCTACATTTAATAAGTACCTTTTTGAATATATAGAGAATGGCATATCCCACCACCCCCTCCCCCCCCCCCCAAAAAAAAAGTTAATAAATACAATGTAATCAAACAATAAAGTCAAAATGAGTGTCATTTTTGCAATTCTTACAATTCTTACACGTACATGTACTTGTTTTGACAGATTTTAAGCAACTTGTCTGTATACTGCAATATTTAATCTAAAAAATATTGACCAAATACAATGTTATAGTAAAAACTGCCATGACATTCTAAAACGTTTTTCACAAGTATAAGAATGTATTGGATGAAATGAAATACATGGGCATATACATGTACAGTGTACATACATGTATATACTGAAACTGTATGACCACATCAAATTGATAACAGATACATTTACTTCCACCGTTTTGTTGCTAAACATGACTGCTACAAACAGTTCACAACCCCTGACAAAGTAATTTAAAGCTATCTTGTCTAAAGATCAATGAATTGGCAGTAATACAAAGCTTCCTATAAACTGCTGCATTTATTAAGCCACTGGAGTGCAGCCAAAGTTCACGAGGCTCTCTGGGCTTTGATTTAAAGCTTTGTATCCCCCTTAAGAGATACGTATATCATCACATCTCTAAAGTGACTACTTGGCAAAAGCCTGCTTCCTTCCCCTCTTCTTCTTCCCAGTGCCCATATGACTTTAAAAGCTGGTCATGCAAGCATACACACAGGAGCAAATCACAAGACAAATCTCTCATAAATTGTTGATGCTTCTTTTCTTTTTCTTTTGAAATTCATGATCACTATTGTTTTGTTGCTGAAATAAGAATTCAGATGCTCACAATTTGTTTTTATCCTGCATTTGTTCAAACATATGCTAAAAAGAGAGACATGTGAGTTCATGCAAGAAGTATTTCTTGCACAGCTCTGATGTATACAGTATTCTTTAATATAATTCAATTAGTCACTGTAAGATTCTGTAAAGATGGTGCAAAGAAAAAACAACAAACTTTTCACTTTTTAGCTTAAAGAAAAACAATTTTCCATTTGTTTTGGATAAACTTAACTCAAAATCAACGCCACACTCAACTACAGAAACAACCTTACTTTACTTTCATGAAATTCAAATACATTTTTTTTAAAACAATTTTGGTCAACATACAGGTGTACATTGTTCAATGACTTTAAGATTTGCATGATGCATGAAATTGATTTCACCCAAATTACTATTCAAAAAGTGCATGTTTGCTTTAAAATTGATCTTAAAGATGAAGACCAGTTATGGTCATGCGATTGCATTGTGAAAGAAACGTTGTGGAATCGATCAGAAAAGGTTGATCATCTAGCATATAAGTATTGTTGTGTACCGCAAGGTTCTGGAATCATCAAAATGATAACAAATTTGGCCCAGTCTTCGTAAAGTTACAAGCACTGTACGAAGAAAGATGTTTATGGGACTATACACACACTTGCCCGACACGTGCGTTTACCCCTCACACGAATAGATAAACTAATTTACCAAATATATCAATTAGTAGGCGGTTTCGCTGCAACATTTTTATCATCATGTATTAGTCAAAACATATTCTTTCACATGATTGGTAATAAGAGCTTCCATTTCATTTTTTGAAATTGGGGCGTTTCCAATACTGGTCTTTACCTTTAAAAAGCAAGTTCTACAAAAATAAAGCCCCTTGACTTTTATCATATTCAAATCTATTTCCATAGTTCTGGTCAGCATAGTTCTTAGCAGTCTCCAAACACATTTCCATAATTTCTATGATGCATAAGACACCAAGATTTTGTCCTGACAATTCTTTCACAAAAAATTGACTACCGTATTTGTCTGAGGAATGTTTGTTGTTTCTAAGATGGTCTTTTGAGATTATACGGAAGTGTCTCACCTCTCTAGGTAATAATGAGATGAAATCTCTCTGGAACTGAGGCTCAATGATGGACATGATATGCCTCACTTGCGATGGCTCACACCGCTCTATGAGATCATCGAGGGCTCGCATTTTCTCTGACTGGTTCCAGTTCTGCAAAAGAAAAACACAGATTCAATGAGTCATAAATACAAGGAGTAAGATTCCTTTATAGTTTAAGAAATCTGTAGTTAATTCTTTGTGATAAATAATTGTGATAAATAATAGTACTCAATAATAACTGTTTGTTTGTGTTGTTTTTTTCTAATAATGATTTACTGTGGATACTTTTCAAACCACTGGCATTCGGGAGCATTCTAACCAGCTGATCATCTACATGTATGTATGGGAGCCTTGGAGGCCTACATGTTTAATAACAAATACAAGTTAGTATGACCTCTACATTACACAAGATACCTATTGACACCCGGATGGACAGGAGTAATGTAGATAAACTACCTTGCTCAAGGAATTTATAGCAACTGAGAATTGCCATTGCGTAAGGGTAGTGAAAATGTAATACAAATATTGCTAAGTATATGAATATTGTTTATTTTTTCTTCATAATAAGTTTCTATTTAATTCAATTACGTTTTTTAATATACACAAGACTATATCATTGTTATAACTTTCGGAGCCTATAACCTACAAGCATTGCTTTCTCTTTAGGCTACGTCATATTTCTTCCTTTATACAACTTAGTCTTTTGTATTATTATTTTTGTTTGTATAAACGAATCCTAAAATGAGTACAAAATGTAACGTGCCAAATGTAATGAAATACAACATGTGAAATATGAAAATAAACTGAACTGAACTGAAATGCAGTTCTGTATATGTGTGTGTATGTGAAAGCTCACATTTAGAAAGAAAAAAAATTATGTTTATCTCATATATGAAATATACACAGGTAATAAAAAGGGAGAAGAAAATCATCATACAACGAACATGTACTGTACAGCTGTACAGCATAGAGGACTGCTTTTTTTCTTTCTTTCTTTCTTTTCTAACAATACATGTACATTTGCATGATTTTGGTCTCTCTAAAAGAAAAAAAAATCTGAACATTAATTGCTGATGTAGCAATAAAACTATCAAACCTACATTGTAGCACTAATACCATGCACAGTCATGTACATCTCATCATTGAATTATGAATTTTTATGTTTACACCAAGAACATTACAGGCTTTGACATATATTCCCCGACTCTCCCAAATGGTCATGACCCGAATGGACTCCATATTCAGCCTATAACTGACATAATTGGTTGGCATGAACTCAACATGCCCTGTGAAAGTGGCACATTGTTGATAATAAAGAGTTTGTTATGGTATGCTGTCCTTTAATAACAAGCACATTTATATGTATCATATTGCTCCCATTCAATTGCCAGTTTTACCTTGACAACTGACTCTTTTCCATGCATATCTAAATACATACATGCTACAACACCCTTCACCCCCCCCCCCCCAACAACAAAAAACAAAAAAATAAATAAAATAATAATAATAATAATAATAATAATACATACACAAACAAATAAATTTAAAAAATAAATATATAGATAATAATAAATCAATAATAAGATAAAGAAATAATACTAATAGTAATTGAACATCACTGTAAATAATGGGGGAAAAGAAAACCGAGTAGAATAGACCTCATGGAAATATATTGTAAGTGTTGAGAGCCTTCATGATAATTTCATAACTATACAATGCATTTTATATGTACAATCGGTGTCATCATGAGATTTATCAGATATTATGCATGTATCTGGCTCTGCATAAACCATGAATTTTATCCATTGAGAGACAGAGGAGAGTGAACTACTGAACAGTTTTTAGAGAGGGTTGAGTTCTTGGGAGAGGTGAACAATAATCTGTGAGCGTTTTCATAGTTATTATGCAAGTGTGGAAGAACAGAGAAAAAATGTTTCCTGAAAAGCATGGCTCTTCAAATGCCTTCATATTCAATGGACACGGTAATGAAAAAAATCCATGAACATGCCCATTAGGCGTGTCTGCACCATCTCGAGATTGCCAAATATCCAGCTATTTTGAACTATCCCGATCGAAAGCTATCCAGCTATTTGCGTCTTCACCAGACCGATACGCTCATCACCAACTAGCTCGAAAAATAATCTCGAGATTGACGCATGCGCACTTCAGCGAATGACTGTACGGCCAGCGCGCGGATTTCTCCCTCTCTCCACAAACAAATGAGCAATGAGACATGCTCGCTTGTCCAGTGAGACATTATTAACACCTAAGTACAACGGCGAACAGCAAACAAAAAACAAAACAAAGACAAAAACAAACTAGACGAGTAAATGCAGAAAACTGACGATTTGAACGCAAAAAATACGGTAGATGTACGCTGAGCTAACTGAGTGGTATAGATCACATGTGCGCGCTAGTAGAAGTAAACAACACGGAAAACCGGAAATCGTTGTGCATGATGGGATCGGGATTATTGACTCCGTACTTCGGTCTGGTGAAGACGCTCGCAAACTATCCCGCTAGTTCGGAAATAGAAGGATATTTTGCAAACTAGACCGAGATATCTTGGGATATTATCCCGACCAACTATCCAGCTAATTTGCCACTTCGGTCTGGTGAAGACGCAAATAGCTGGATAGTTTGCGATCGGGATAGTTCAAAATAGCTGGATATTTTGCAATCTCGAGATGGTGAAGACACGCCTATTGTAACGTTTTTTCTTTCCAACTTGCATACCCTGGATTGGATTTCCAATGCCAAGTCACTTGACTTCAATAGAAACGTACTTGAGGCTGATTGGACTCACAACAAGGCTAAGGTCATACATGTACATGTACATACACACCCTTTAACTAGCATGCTCGTGTACTTGAGATATATAATTTTGTATGAATATGTGTGTTCTTTTTCTAAATGGAAACATAAACAGTAGTGTATTTTTCCATTCATGCTGAATATCAAAGGTTATTTTGGCATTCAAAGTTTTGTTTACTTTTTTGAAATCTTCTTCCTAATTGACCACTATACCATAGGTTGTTTTTCTGATGTATTGCATAGACACGCACCAACTCTTAACAGTTGATAGAGTGTGGTGTAAATTACTGAAATTACTAATAATGACCTCGACTCTTTAATAAGGTGTGAAACATGTGGCAAAATCATGTACATGACACTATTTACGGTATTATTTACAGTATTTCCTGTTTCCTTAATACCTCAACCGCTAGTGTATAGTGAACATACACATGTACTTTTAAAATACTGTCTATAAATACCAACTCTAGTATATTTATAGTAGGATATAAATACCTGTATGAACATTCAATAGAAAATATTTACTGAAAATAAGAAGTTACGGTAATCTTAATTTTATTTATTTATTTTTTATTTTTTTGTTGGGGGAAGGGGGAGTGTTAGCTTTACAATACACATCGTAGTCGTACATTAATGATTATCATTAATAATATCAACGTTACAGATTTCTAAGATAACATGGAAAAATCAAAAACAGAAAACAGAAAAATAAAATTAAAATGTTGATGTTAATGTACTCATGGCTGCAAAGTTTGTTGTACTGTGCATATATTAACCTTAAAGGCAGGGTATTCTACTGACACTACTTCAGATAGTGCCATCTGCTGCTCACATGTGACAGAGTCGACATGTGTTGACACCCATGTCCCACAATGCATCACCAACTTGACAGATCTACACGCAAGCGTGACAATGCTTTGGTGCAGGAACCGGATATCGCTCTATGTACGCCATCACCGAAGGACGGCGTAACCGAAGATAACATCACAGCAGTGGTAGCAATGTTGGTAAAATAAGCATGAAAGTTTTGGAGGATTTCTGTCTTCTTTCATTAAAGTTTTAGAAGTCTCTTTTTTGCTACCAAAGCCGGGGTACAGGGCGCTCAGGGAGAACAGTATGTATACTGATGAGGCTACCCTGGGCAAACTAGACATAGATTACTATTATTATTATCATTATTATCATGTGACAGAGATGACAATGCAGAATGGGGACTTACCTGGAACATTTTGAGCCACGCGGCAAGGTTGGACGGAGGAGTTGATGGTTGGAGAAAAGAGGTCAATCGTTTACGCTGTGGGGACCCTGATGAGGAAGACCCATATGACCTTAAGGCTGTCGACATTGGGTAGGGAACTATGCTGCCACCCCTAGAAAAGAAGGAAAGGAAAAAAAAGACCACCAAAATAAATAAATGTAAATATAACAGAAAATGAAACTAGTCTGATGACAATCTGCAGGAAATGACCATGAACTGAATTTGTATACATGAACATGTACATGGGCAAATCAAGGGTATTTGTTTATAAATGTCATTTCCTTATGGTTCCAAGTAATTCATAAAAAATAGGAAAAGGAATATAATCAATGTCAGCACTCAGCAGAATCTTTTTCCTAGATATTCGCTACAAAAACTTTCATACATATACACACTGTAAATACCTGCATCATATTCACCCCCTACCCCTGCCCCAACCTACACACACACTTTCATTTTTTAATAAAGGGATCCGGTAACTTTGTCTCAGATTCTGAAACAAATTTCTGGATTTAGCTCATGCTGCAATGATTATTATAAACCTTTAGGTCAGTCACGAACCCCATGACTTTTACAGGATTATCAAGATATTTATGATTGGAATTACAAATTTTGAAAACCGTTTGCCAAACGGTTTTCATAACACTACTGTACAGTCTATTGGGGAAGACGAGTATGGTACATGTAAAACCGGTCACTCAAAGATTTTTACTTTTTTGAGACACTTCTTGATCATTTTGAAGCGCAATTTTTTTAGGGCTTCAATATTACACCAAATCACAGACACTGATAACACGTAGGACCATGTACACTGTATCTCAAATTTAACATTGTTAAACGATCCCTTTAAAGAAGAGCACATGTTTTTTGTATTGATAATTTACTATGTAGGCCATCTGTAATTATTATTTTTTTTAACCCATACATGTACCAGATACAGAAAATTTAAACTTCATGGTTTTCTTTTCCCTTTTATCTTTCTGATGAGTCATAAATCTGTCCTGCATCGTTTCCAAAGTTGATTGAACTACCGTAAATCTCCGTGTATAAGGCGCACTTTTTTGGCGCCGAAAAAATTTGAAAATCGGGGGTGCGTCTTATACACAGATACAGATTTTTTTTTTTTTTTTTTTTTTTTTTTTTTTTTTTTTTCCCTTTCCTGATTTCGATTTATGGCGTTATGCCTGGCAATGTCTCCCAGCTCAGTAATCAGTGTGTTGACTCACCACTCGGAAACTACAACAACACTCAAATTTGTCTGTCATCTTGGTTTGAAAGTAATCTTTCTAATAGATCTCAAAATGTAGTTTTTAATAATTCCTCAATTTTTTTTTCTATAACAAATGGTGTACCACAAGGTTCTATCCTAGGTACTCTATTGTCAGAAATTTAGAGGATTCTATTCATATCATGCATGACTATTGATGTTTGGCATAGAACACAGTGCTTCTGCTAGCTGATTTGATGAGGCTGGTGTGGGACACTTGGTATCATGAAGCCTTAAGAGTCTGGACCTGTTTTTAATTTACATTAATGATCTTACACACATTCTTCTACAACGACATTGTTACTATTATTTGGTGGGTTTTCGGCAACAAAACAATAACAACAACAAAACAACAAAAAACGATTTTTTTTTTTTTTTTTTTTTTTTTTTTTTTTTTTTGCCCCCAAAATAGGGGTGCGCCTTATACACAGGTGCGCCTTATACACGGAGATTTACGGTAAGATAACGGAATCATGTTTTAAAGTCCAGCCATTATTTCCTTGTAGGACAGAGCATCCAATTAACAGGTAATTACTCAATTTGCACATTTTTATAAATACCAATCGGAACAAGGATGTAGCAGCAGAACTACATCATTGCACAAATAAATAAACCTGCCTGATTTATTTATGAGTAATAATGGTTATGTATTTAATCAACTTGACAGTTGCTTGCTAATAAAATGCTAAACCTTGACAATTTAACCCCCAATCACTTTCCTGGTATTACACAACAATTTATCATTTATCGTTTTACATCTTCTTCACACCTACATCTTAACATACCGTACTTGCATGCAGCTGCACAATTTTGCTAAATGTTATTCCTGTACTCTGTACAAAATTGTGATATTTATGCGACAAAGGTACATGTAAATATAAAATGAGCTTACTTGAATTTGGGTGGTTTACACAGCTTCTTGCTGGTCGATGCTTCATCGTTCACTGACGGGTCTGATTTCCGCTTTGTCTGTAATATGTAAAAGGGTTAATGAAAAATTAAGAGGTGAGGAAGAGATATAGCAGTACATTGTACATGTACAGTAACTTTGCAACTTTATACAACACATGCGCCATTAACAAAATGTAGACTTTACATGTACATATGTATAAACTCACATTGCATACTTTTGTACAGGAAAAGTGATTGAAACTCAAACTTGTAAAATAATTTACTTTCGACACAATGTAAATTATACTCTTATAATTATGAAGACATGCGAGTCCATACACTAAACATATAATACTATGAACTGTCTATGCCTAATATTGCCTACCTGTGTAAATTGTGATTGCACATTCCCGTTTGACATTATGTAGCACGCTATACCCGAGAAATTGTGCCAATTTTGTTAGTGTCAAACAGATATCGCCATATTACACTATAACCGAAAGCATGTCTGCATTATGCATAGCGTTCATAATGCAATGCATTATGGGCAAATTTTTTACGAATTGTGGTTTGAATAGTTGGAATAGGATTCCCCTACATGGCTACACTGTAGGCCTACATGTGGTCAACATTAACTTCCTATTATGTACAACTGGTCAGTACTTCCATGTACATACATTGTAAGTACTGTAGAAGCGAGAGTAAACAAATCACACACGTATACATTCAGTTGAAACTTGAAAGCAATGAAGTAGGAAATTATCATACATACTACATCAAGGAAATATTGAGGGAAAAAATGTTTTTGTACTTCCTATGCAGATATTTTACCAAGAATATAGTAAATTAATTTGTACGACTATGAGTACATCTGTATGTAACAGAAATCTATGCTGTCCAATGACTGGTTTACAAATGGATTTTGGGATACAATGCTGTGCAGAGTTGTAGAGGCAATAATAGGACAAACAATTTACTAGGCTGTACCTTGGGGCCTTTAGTAACCTATTAATCTGTTCACTTCAAGATTCTGTAAACCCCATAGACTTTGTACAGTGCCTTTCCGGTTTCTGGAAGCAACTGGTTAAAATTCTTTAAATGCTGTCCTAAACAAATTCAACAAAATCATATATGTTTTCTATACTGTATATATAGAGCTACATGTATATTGTACATCCCGTCCATGCTGTACAGGTTCATCATGTACTGTAGAGATTGTGTGCTGAAAACAAGAAGGCAGTTACCGGTACTAATATCACATTACAAAGACCTACATTTTATGCCCTTCTGTATCTCATCAGAAGAGTTTTTGTTAAATTTAAGCTCTAAACGTTTTTTTCCCTGATTGTTAAAAGAAATATGGAAAGGTGGTAGCATGTACAGTGAATGTACGGTAACAAGAGGAGCAAGTAAATGAAGTATGATTTCTATTTGAAATCATAGATTTGATAATAGATTGTTTTCACATTACTGTACTTCTAATGTAACATGGCTCCCAGCCAAATGTCACATGATACCGAACCTCATACAATACGTAGTGAGTACCATAACAAAAGTAAATCTAGCTGACCTACAATACACATAACGGTACTCACATTTTACTTACAACTTCTTTAACCTAGACCCTGTTTACAGTGAGAAAATTGCGGGGCCGGTCCAGACCGCGGCCTGGCCCGGCCATTTGCTCACTGTAACAGGGGTCCTAGAGTTTAACTAAAGCGCATTCTATGTTACAAGTACAGGTGTCTGTCAATAAAAAACGAACCTCCATGTGTGTACAGTGTACACTGCACATACTGTACATGTACATGATCTAAAGTTCTGAACCCTGTTCCATAAACTTGTTTTCAATAACAATATCAGCATTGGCTGGAATAGAACGTACAGTAAAGTCGCTATTTACTTGTTTCAACGGCTGGTTCAAATTTTTGAATATTTGTGGTGGTACATGGTTATATTTACCGTAAATCTCCGTGTATAAGGCGCACTTTTTTGGCGCCGAAAAAATTTGAAAATCGGGGGTGCGTCTTATACACAGATACAGAAAAAAAAAGATTTTTTTTTTTTTTTTTTTTTTTTTTTTTTTTCCCTTCCCGATTTCGATTTATGGCGCTATGCCTGGCAATGTCTCCCAGCTCAGTAATCAGTGTATTGACTCACCACTCGGAAACTACAACAACACTCAAATTTGTCTGTCATCTTGGTTTGAAAGTAATCTTTCTAATAGATCTCAAAATGTAGTTTTTAATAATTCCTCAATTTTTTTATCTATAACAAATGGTGTACCACAAGGTTCTATCCTAGGTACTCTATTGTCAGAAATTAAGAGGATTCTATTCATATCATGCATGACTATTGATGTTTGGCATAGAACACAGTGCTTCTGCTAGCTGATGTGATGAGGCTGGTGTGGGACACTTGGTATCATGAAGCCTTAAGAGTCTGGACCTGTTTTTAATTTACATTAATGATCTTACACACATTCTTCTACAACGACATTGTTACTATTATTTGGTGGGTTTTCGGCAACAAAACAATAACAACAACAAAACAAAAAAAAAATGATTTTTTTTTTTTTTTTTTTTTTTTTTTTTTTTTTTTTTTTTTTTTTTTTTTTTTTTAATGCCCCCAAAATAGGGGTGCGCCTTATACACAGGTGCGCCTTATACACGGAGATTTACTGTATGGATATTTCAGCCATCTCTGAACCGATTTTGATCAAACAAAGATGATTTTGTCATTGTATATTCTTTCAAATTTGATACTCAGTTTTGCATTATCTCACAAAAAAACTTATTTTGTGCAGCGCCCTCTGCAACAGAACTCAGTTATCCCTTTAATATCTTGGATTACAAACCAATACCACTGTCTATAAGATCAAAATTTAAAGAAACTACACATCGTTACCTTAGTATTCAGCTACATGTACCAACAATTTTTTTTTTTCATCTCAAGCTTCGTTCAGATAAGAAGCCGTAAACTGTGGCGGTTCCTTTTTATATTGGTTTAAATGTAATACATGTACATGTACATTGTATATGTCTCATATTTCTGTATCAAAATATATTACACAATGTAAAAAAAAAAACCTGCTGCTGCTGCTTCATAAAGTATACATGAATTAGCCGTAAAAATCAATATATAAAGAGAACATGTGTACATACCAACTTCGGCTCAGATCCGGAGGGATCGCCATCTCCACCAGCAGCGATAGGTCCCGACCGCAGGACCTTCCCAACCGCCTGGGCAGGAGGGCTAGGGCATGCGCCACTGTTACCATTAGAGTCACTTTCTGTCCTCGGTTCTATAATACTGCCCAATCGAATAGTTCTCCTACGTCCGTTACGGGTACTGATATTGTTTGGTGAGAGATGTGACTGGTTCATGGAGGAAGAAGAGTGTAGATGTGGGTGCCTCCTATGCCGCGCATGGCTGCTGCTGCTGTGCGGTGCATGAGACGGAGGTGACGACAGTGAGTCTGTTAATACTGAAGGTGAAGACGATGACGACGATGATAACGAATGGGAGGAGTTCCTGAGGTTGGAGGAAGGTGTTGACGGAGTCCTATCGTCGTGGTGACTGCGGCACTGCAGTCGGTTCCGATTGATATCCACCACATTGCTCCCGATACCCGGTACTGAAGTTAAATCCTGGATGCTATTGAATCCACCAGTGGCCTGCAAACAATTTATAATTGATATTTATCAAATTTGTCATTCAACGTAGGGTAGTCCATACTAAATTGATAAACAGACACCTGCAATATTCACAAATCATACCAAAAATTATTTCTTGACTTTAAAACACAACTAACAAACGTAAAATCTACACTGTACGTACATGTACATCATTATTCGAAATCCTTAGATTAATAATTTAATAACATTAGTTGCAGGTTTTATAGCGCCTTTCAACTGGATACAAAGGAATAGATATGTTCTTCAATCTTTACTGACAATGGCATTCAAAAGTAAATGCTGAATTGTTAGCAACAAATGTCCAGTTGTTGAGCTGCAAATGACATTTCATAGAATCAGTGGTCAAATACGTTGTACATGTGTACAATTTTTTTTCTGTATTTGTTTCATTTTTCTATTTTTTTATCGCCATTCAATGTTGTTGTTGTTTGTGTGACCCCCCCCCCCCCCTTTCTCTCTCTGAGTTTAATTAGTATGAGGAAATAGATGGATGCATGAATGGGAGTTAGCAAAGTTAGCAAATAGACAGCGCTGCTATTGTTCACGTTGTCTGTTTTAGTTCATAGACAGGAACTTCCCTACATACATGTACACACTCTTTGCAATTTCAGAGCAGCTCTATAGATAATGCACATCTGCAGTGACAAAAACTGATAAGCCAGGTAAAGATTGGATGGTTGTCTTTAGGACTACATGTATGTCACTATTATTTCAATTTGAATGTGTTGACTGCATACATACATGTATGTAGCTGAGACAGACAAACATTAATCAGTATTACAGGTACAGTATGTACATGTAGGAAGAAACATGTGTTGTAGGACCTGTCTAGAAAGGTCACTTGTCTACAGTGGCCAGTTTTCTTGTTTCCCTTGGATGGCCTTAAAGCGGGACTGCACTACTTGCAGCTACTTGCGCCCTCTATACAGCAAACAATGCCTTAGCTGTACCCATTGATCCCCCATGGTCCCCTTTTTCTTATTTTAATTGAGAGCTGATTTGATGAGAAAACCACCTGCCAGTGACCATGCAGGGAGGTCTAATCCCTCCTGACCAAACTACATTGTAGTGCAGATAGGCTTTAATAGACAGGTTCGACTGTAATTAGTTTATTCTTACCTCTCTATGCTGGACAGTAGCTTCAGCCCGGGTCCTCCCGACACCCAGCAGTGTAGTCAGCTCATCTACACTAGCCGAGTTGATATCTACCATCTTTGCCATGGTAGATCACCTTTCCTCTCACCTGAAAATAATGATGAAGATTGAAGATTTGTTAAAAAGTTACACATTTTATAAGTGTGCTAGGATCAGAAAGTTCATGGAACACATACTCTACAGGATTGAGATATAATAATGGAGGATGCTGAATGTTATTAGTGTGCTCATATCAGGTCACTTGCACAATTGATGCGAATGTGCCAGCATACGTGTAGAATTGATTAGCAACTTTTAGTTTTTTAGGGGACACTTAAATTCCTGCATCACAGCTCAGTGCGGCACTACCTACTCACACAGCACATACAAATGTATGTACCGTACTGATACTAACAGATTAGAGTTCAACACTTTTCTAATGTAAATTGTTGAGTTAGAATGGGAGGGTATCAGCGAAGACAGTTTCTACGGTTTGGCTTGTTTGGGAATGCATAATCAGTAGGGGCGCTGGTCCGAGAATGAGGTTTGTCCGCATAAACAAGAATTTTTTTTTCTTCGGGCTCTGCGGGTGTACATGTACATGCAGGGTTCCTGATGGGCGCACTGGCAATGCAAAAAAACGGTTTCTGCGTAATAAAATACCCCCAATTCACTGTCTACTGTTATGGGTTGTTCGTCTTCCCCAGGATTTATTGCTCATAAAGTGAAAGTCTCTCTACAAAGTCAATGTGAAATGCACCAAGGAGCATCATCCCAAAAACTGTTTTTCGCATCACTAATGAGCGGATGGGAAATAAGAAATGTCCGTGAAAATTTGCATTGTTAGGAGGTTCTAGTTTTTCTACAGAACATGACATCAAATAAACATCAATACCGGTAACCATTTTGTCTACAAACTCTGCTAGATGCACATGCCAGTCCATGCCTGGTTGTGTCTTGATCTTGTGAACATGGCAAGGAACCTTTGCATTTTGGCCTTGGCCTTGCTTGCCTTGCACCTTGTGCGATTTGATTCGACATGCACAGCTCAGCCAATAATCAACTAAATTAGTCATTCACAAAGAAAGACAAGCAACGATATGTAAGTATAAACTATACTTATTCAGCAGAACTAATTTAAAGATTTTTAAAGGTCAACAATCGTCGCTTTTTCACCTCATATTGTGTCTGACTATACATTTACATTTGTAGATTCGAGACGACACAAATGCCGGTACATGCGCCCGCATTGCATTGGCAACTGTCATGATCATGTTAATACAAATGCAACTTACCTGCACTGCTGCAGCTGCAAAGCCAAGGCGTTGCGCACGTAAAACAAGGTGTAGTCAAGTCCTTCAGGAACCAAAGGATACCAATTCCTGGTCGAGAATTTCATATTTTCACGCCAAGTAATTTCTAAGTAACGTACACATGACCTTAAGTGTATATAATATGTATTGTTATGGTGTAAAAAGTGGAATAACAGTTCCGTGACGAGGTGTTCTACGTAGTAATTTTCATTGGTACGGTGTCGCTGTATGTAATTAATCCATCTTCCGATTGTTGCCAATTTGACTATCGTAAATAATAGCGGCGAATTGACCACTGTTTTTGTTTGCAATACTTGTAGTATTACACTGCAAGGAACTCGGAAGCTAATAATAATAAAAAATAATAGTAATAATGATAGTTATAATAAAAGCAATAGTAGGTTTTGTCCTAATAAATCAAAATTGCAAATATAAAAAAGCAGTCTCAGCCAAAGCACTCTCTCTAGCTCTCAGTTCAGAGAAGTCTTCCTAGCCTGCCTTCCTTCATATCTCTGGCCCTCCTCCATCTCCCCTAGTTCTCCCCCCCCCCTCTCTCTCTCTCTTTCTCTCTCTCTCTCTCTCTCTCTCTCTCTCTCTCTCTCCCTCTATCTGTCTCTCTGTCCCCCTCTCTCTCTCTCTCTCTCTCTCTCTCTCCCTATCTCTCTCTCTCTCTCTCTCTCTCTCCCTCTGTGTGTGTGCCGCTCTCTTTTTTTCCTCTCCTCTCTTTAATTTTTGTTCATGCTTTCTCCCTAAAACTCTGCATGGAAAAAACACTGTGAGGAACTAACCCTACCCATTATAGTGAGATTTTTGCTTGTTTGTTTGTTTATTCATTATACATGCATACCAATATAATTATGATAATCATAGCCTCGCTTACAAAATAACTTAGGGGCACTTGATTCCAGACTACTTATAAGTACAACTTATTATGTTTCCTCGGCTCTATATTTATTCTGAAAAATCTCACATCTCACTCAACATTCTCTTGTGTTGGCCTACTTAGGCCTATATAGCGAAATTAATAATTCGAGATCAGTCTCGTCACAATACTGTCTGTACAATAATTTAGACCAATCTCTAAATAGAAAAGGAACAATGATTCATTAAAATTAAATCTAAATAGCTTTAAAATATATATATGTTTGTCATGTCAAAAAGCCCACCCCTTTATCCCATTAAAAATGCATCGGATTTTTATTGAAATAGGCCTACGTTATGTATCTTCAAAACCAAATGCCTAAATCAATAAGTTCATGCTTTATTTCCATTTTTCGATAGGGGCACTGAACTCGGCTCGATCACTTGAAATTACAAAGCGGCATTTTGGCCTTTGATATAAGTTTGCCAAGCTCTCTCCAGAAGCGGATCTAGAGGGGGGGTTGGGGGGTTGCAACCCCCCCCCCCCTTGGGCGGCCCAAAAAAAAAAAAAAAAAAAAAAAAAAAAAAAAAAAAAAAAGAAAGAAAAAAGAACGCACGCTGGAGAGAAACCCTTTCAAGTGCAAATATTGTGAGAAGATATTCAACTCATCTGGTAACTTAACCAAACACAGTAACTCTGGATATAACTATGTATTAAACTGTTACTTGATTTAAAAAGACGTTATCATGCACTGCTTTTTATGGTCTCCATTGTGTTAATAGATGCCAGGAAAACATCACTTACGGGGTTCAAATAAACACCCCCCCAAAAATCGGCTCGCCGCTTCGCGGCTCGTGGACGATGCTCCGCATCGTCATTATTTTGGTCAAACCCCCCCCCTTAGCAAAAAGCTAGATCCGCCCCTGCTCTCTGATCAATTAATTATGGCAGATCCATTAAAAGCAGGTTTATGTATTACCACGTGATTTGATTTAACCAGTTAAGGGTTTGCAGTGACCTAATTCAATGTAATTCATAAAACATTAATGAGAAAGATGAGCACGTATAGAAAATGCAAATATTCATGGTTATATATCTTACAAAGCTCTCTCTGTGAATTCACAGGTAATTCATTTATTACCACTCTAGTTGATTTAATTAGTTATTATTAAACAGTGATAGGCAGCGGCATATTATAATTAAATCTATAAAATATTTCATGTGGAAGATGAGGACGTAGACAATATACAGAACTTCATCTAAGTAATAAACCTTTTTTAGTTTAATGTAATCAGATATCTTTGTTAAGTCCCTCGTTACCAATTATTTCCTTTGCCAGTTACGAATAATTTTGCATTTTGATAGTCAAAATGCGAATTGCATGATAATGTTTGTCTTACCTAGCAAAAATAATTCGTAACAGGTTAAATGAATGGATTTTTAACGAGGCAAGATTTGTACATTAAATTCCAATGTACAATGGTTACAATGACAGGGGCGGATCCAGGAATTTCTTTCCGGGGGGGGGCACACGGGCGGGCACACGGGGGTGGGGGGGGGGGGGGTAAGACGATATATTTTTTATGAGCGATTCATATCCAGATTACAAATCCTATTCATTGATCACAAAAAGCCCATATATATTTCTGCTCTGTATGTCCAACTTTCAGCTTTTATAACAAAACTAATCGGTTTTCATTTTAGGCTATATATGATTTTGTTTCGAAGTGCTTTCAAAGTGAAATTTTAAAAATCAAGTCAATTTTTGCGGCATCGTCCATTCTTGTGCTTGGATTTCGAAGTATAAAACAGTTATATAATTTAAAATTGAGAACATCGTCCGTGGTGACATAAAATACATTTAAAAAAAAATGTTTTAAATTAGGCTTCTAACTTCTGTTATTCAATTTTTTGTTATTGTTTTATTAAAAACATATAGTATAATAGCATCCGCTACTAACTTAGGTCATTTACAATATTGATTGTATGATGATGATTTCTTCATAAGAAGCTACATGTATCAATGAAAGAAAAGGAATAACCCTATATAACTTTAAAAACTGAGGGCGGCAACACATTAGAAAAGGAAAGAAAAGGAATAACCATATATAAATTTAAAAACTGAGGGCGGCAACACATTAGGCAGAGCCATGGCACTGGTATTAGGGCCAGTAGTAACCCTAACAAAAATGGGCTATTTTGAACCTTGAAAAAAATGGGAGAGGGGGGCTATGAGGTGAAAAGGCCAATCGACTCCAAATTTGACATTGTGATAGATGTCTATGATGTCTATTTTTTCTTTATACATGGTGATTCTTATGAAAGAAAACTGTGTTCATGGTGCAATATACATGCTAAGATTATATTTACAAAATCTCTGATTTAAAAAAAAGGTAATTGATATGATAATTATCCAACTTATGAATAATTATGATGTCATATTATATCATGAACACGACTTTTTTGTGATGAATTCATGTGAAGTCATGAGAGGCGTTTTCACTTCCTTATGTTGGAGTGCTGGTGTTTTGGCTTTTCTATAGTTTGATCTAAATGATGCATACATTGTTTTAATTACTTATTCTAATTAGTACTAATTGATTATGCAAATATGAAAGTTTGATAAATTTTCACTTTTTTCATTTTTTCTTATTTTTCAATTGATATAATCATGTACACATGAAATATACCTCTTGATACATATTTCATTATTTGTCAAGTGTCATATTCTAGAAGAAAGTGAAAAATTTGACAGCGTGATGTATTTCATGTCGAGAGTGTAACTTTATAAAACATAAGAGCTGTTGAAGTATGAGCGATCATCTCGTCAACCTACAAATCGCTAATCGTAATGATCCAACTAATGTTTTTGGTTTCTGTTTCATGTACATCAAAATAAAGGGAGTGGGTCGAGAAGATATTGTAACAATGATGAGGCAATGCAACCAGTGGGGGTATCCAGACATTGATATAAAGAGGGGGGTGGGAGGTGAGCTGGGTTATCACAGGTAGCCATATAAGTGCTTTCCAATAACGATAATCAGTTTTCCTTCAATCTGAGACATACAATGTCATATATTTTTGGTCATAATTATGTTCCTTTTCTTTCCCTTCTACGTCTGCAAAAGAGGAGGGAAATCTAAAATTAAATCGAGTGATCAGTGGCATGACTCCCCCGGGAAGTGAAAATATAGTTAAAATGGAGGGAAGATTCACATTTTTTTTTAAATTTAGAGAGAGCACTGTAAAATAATAACGGACGTCACTCCAGGGGGAGTAAAAACAGAGAAACTCCTCTCTCTCTCTCTCCTTCTCTCTCTCTCTCATTTTAAAGAGAAAGTACGCCGATAAAACTAACATCCAATTCTTCATGTTCTGGTTTGTTATCATAATATCCATGTCCTGTATCACAACAATTGTTTAAAAGTTTATTTATAGTCTTTGTTTGGTTTGGATTTGACTATCCTTCTTTGGTAATCGTCGTTTCCGATGTGACAGTCTGCATAAGCATACGCCCCCTCAGTAGAACATGACGATGCGCGAGTTGAGCAGCATCCCTCGCTAACCTGCCCCTTCACGGCCTTGCCCTTCCCCTCCTCGGGTATGATTGAGAAGTAGAGGTCGCAGCCAGATGATACATTATCATTACCGCAGCCACCGTGGTCATGCCAGAGATCGCCATCCGCATCGCAGCTCGTCCAACGTCGACTATTGGTACGCGATCCGTGATCGCGGACAGTGATTGGAAGAGCATCTCCGCGTTGAATTGGGGAAAGAGGGATGGGTAGGCCCCTGATGAGGGAGTCGTGGGTGTAATCAATCATGTCCTGCGTGGAGCGGTGGATTGTCCCCTCCGTGCGATTGCTTTGTAAGTATCGTTGAAAGGTCCTAGCGAAGTCAGCATGTTCACCCCTGCTAAAATCAAGAAAAGTACTCACATCAAAAGGATAATCATAATATCATTCGATCGTTAGACGGCTCCGTTACAGAATGAATACATTTTAATCGTGCAGGAAATCTAAGTCCTTAAAGACCGTCACCACTACTGGGCAAGATGGGCGAGCCATCGAGGTCACTGTGACAGGTGGCTATCTCATTAACTCAGCTCTCATTTAACATAAGAAAAAGAGGATCATGGGGGACCAACAGGCACCGATTGGGGAAGTTTTCTATATAGAGGGAGCAAGTGTATGGCAGTGTGCCTTTAAAGGCATCGTTTAACAATGTTAAATCTGAGATGCACGGCCCTATACGTGTTATCAGTGTCTGTGATATGGTGTAATATTGACGCCCTTGAAAAACTGCGCTTCATAATAATCAAGAAGTGCCTCAAAAAAGTTAAAACCTTTGAGTGACCGGTTTTTACCATACTCGCTTTCCCCAATAGACTGCAGTGTTATGAAAACCGTTAAGAAAACGCAAAATTTGGTTTTGATTTCCAAACATAAATATCTTGATAATCAGACAGGCGATCGGCTTGTAAAAGTCATGGGGTTCCTGACTGAACTCAAGGTTTATAATTATCATTGCATCATGAGCTAAATCCAGGATTTTGTTTCAGACTCGGAGACAAAGTTTCTCAATCCCTTAGGTCCCAATACGAGGGGGAGGGGGTTGCTTCACCCGATAATTTGAGTAGTCGTTAACTCATATTCAGGCAGTGGGATAACAAAGCTTGTTAATACCACTTATTATTTTGAATGGACAACAGCAGTCGAGGTTACCATGGTTACTTGAGATTTAGTTACACTTTTAGAAATATGGATTAAAAAAATTATTAACAGTATCATCATTGGGTTTCCTAGTAAAATATAGGGAATGCCCACACCAAGAAGGCCTATATAGCTGATCTAGAAAGTAGGAATTTAAAAAAGTCGATTAAAAAAAATCAAATACCTTCGCCTTGACCGAACGATGACGATAATGATGACGACAACGAATGCGGCACCAGTGAAGGAGAAGTATATAATATTCAGAGGCTCTAGCATGAAGCTGACAGAATCTGGCGATGAAATATTACAAAGGGACAGTAAGGATTGTGTGTAGATTTCCGTTAACAAAATACAAACATAAATTCATCGTAGTCCGAGAGGGGAGAGGCAATTAAAAAAAAATGAAGGTTTAAAGAAAATAACTAATCCTTTTCCTCTTCACTTACAGACATTATGAACAATATGAGCGAGATCAATTAGATCGACAACCGGTCTCTTATACTTGATTGAAATAATTATGCGACTTAACAAGGTTATCGATTGCAGGGGAAGGGGTGGCCAATGTCAAAAATACGCCAGTGTTTGAATCTACGTAAAGATCTGAAGTTTGTGAGCTCACCTTGTTTCGTCGATGTATTCGCTTCTAAGCAGTTGTTTAAACTGCTGGTCACTAAAAAGAAACCGGAAAACAAACGAAAGTAGAAAAATTGAGCATGATCTTTAATCAAATGATGTTTTAAATACTTTAAATAAACATATATCGACATAACACAACAATACGTAAACGACTAGTTTTCTATGATGTCAAAAGTCTTTAGAAGGAATGGTGTTGAAAATTGTATGTTGCATGTAAATATACTGAAATCTTCAGCTCTTAGCTGCATGTTCAAAGATTTTTCTTTTTAATTTTGATACTGAACCAAACCAATACATAATAATACAATACAAGTTTTATAAGATGGATGGAATGCTAGAGAACACTGCCATCCTTCCCTTCAGGGGTGGCCCCACCTGTAACTACGCAAGTGCCTGAAGCTACGAAACGATCTAAAGTTTGTGAGCTCACCGTGCGTCTGTGTCGGCGGCGTAATCACTCCTGAGCAATTAATGCTTACATTGCTGTTAACTGAAAAGAAACCGGAAAACAAACGAATGTATATAGAAACGTTGTGCATGATCTTTAATACAATATTACTTCAAATACTTTTATCCCCGAATGGAAAAACAAGTTTGGTTGAAGATTATTTCATGACAATCGTCGATGAAAATAATTTAAATCTTTCAAAACATTGTGCTAAAGTAAATCCAGAAAAAGAGTGATAGAAGTAATAACAAAATTAGATAATTTCTCACCATTATACAAACTCACTGCAATGTAACTGCCACATGATTTAGTCTGGTCTGCCAGGCAAGGCAATCCGCAAAAAGAACTGTCCAGTAGTTTGTTACACGTTTCCTCACAAGTACAAGAGCATTTCGTACGGTTGTACAAGGCTGCTAAGGAATAGCCATTATCTTTACACGATGTCGTGCACGATTCAGGCGTTGTTTGATCGCCCTGGACATCGACATGGTAAACGAATTTGATGCAGCTATTAGAAAAGCAACCGATATAAACACCTTCTGGAACAAACGAAAAGGGGAAATACGAAGATATTGGAAGCATTTCGAGGACAGAGGATGTCCACCCAAGCACGAGAAAAAGTAACCCACAAAAGACTGAGAGAAAACAACCAGTTTAAACACAATCTCTGACAAAAACAATATCAAATAACATAAGATGAAATACATATGAATATATACCAAGGGGGGGGAGAACTTGGAGCAAAATCACTAACTTATGATTTTGTTTGCAGATGATTCTTACTTTTAAGTTCAAAAGTCATCAGATGTTATAACACTATAGCGTTTTATTTTAATAGCAACTATGTCAAAGAAATTGAGAGAATGTTTTAAATGTCTAAGTAGGTCTAAAGTTGCCATGAAAAAGCATGAAAGTCGTAAAGGCAAACGTACAAATCTATTTCAAATGTAGATCTACAGTGTATGAGTCTTGTGGATCCTATCATCACATAATTAACGAGCTAAAATTGCTTGTTACCGATGGTTTACAAGTCATTCATAGCTATGGTATTCGAAAGCAAAATTTCTCACCTGATAGTTGTTTCTCAGTATTCCCCGATGTCGTTGGTGTAAAAGTTCCATCAGCACCAGAACGGCGCAAAAGCAATGCATGACAGAACAGGAGGCCTACCAACGAAGTATTCATTTTGATAACAGAAATATTCAACAAAAACAGGGTTGAACAATCTCTTGAAAAAGGAAAATGATCAGAGCTGTAACTTTCTAAGGAAAGTGCTACCCATGATAATACCAATGGATGAAGTGAAACTCGACCTTGTGAAGTTGTGATACGATTAACCAGGTTTGTTCAATGAGGTTTTAAACTTGACATTGACATGAAACTAGTGCAATATAAACGACTATAGACAGTACGTGCAAAATCTGACAATGAAATTGTTAGGATACTAAAAACATGTCACGTGAGAAAATTAACTGATCCGAAAGATTGCATTCTTAAGATGTAAGGCACTCAGCCGGGATATTATACCATAGCACATTAATCCTATTTGCTAGAGGTCAATGAGATAATTAAGTATACTAAAGCTTACACGACACGAAACCATTTGTAACCTGAAACCAATTTAAACAGAGTACGACCACTCTAAAAAAATAATAAACGCTGTATACATAGGCCTACGTAGAGATAACTTTTAAAACACTTCCAACATCATAATAATAATATCATCATTGCTAGATCGTTAAATTTCAAATCCTACTTTCATTTTGTACAAGCAACGAACAAATTAAATAAAACTACATTGTCTTGCATTTACAGTGATGGATGCGGGGAGGCGTGCATGTGAACTGGGTCACGTGCCCCCCCCCCCCAAGCGCAGGGGGACAGTTCCGCCGGGGAGCTGACATAATTATATTTACAGCATTAATATAAAATTTTCAGATACTATTGTTATTATATTTTGACAATAGAGTTAATAAAACTTGTACAGACTTGCGAGAAATTAAAAAGTAATTCAATAGCCTTGTCCTTCACCTTTCCGAAAATTGCAACTACTGCAATCAGGTATTACGTAATCCCAACAAGATATCTAATGGATAACCAATAAAGGGTTTTGATTTTTGCCTTGATGTTGAATTCTGGAAGGTATTTGCTATCGAGTTGATTCTATCGTCAAAATAAGATAAGATATGAAAGTTGTCGAAAGTCACCAAGCTGCCCGAAAAATTTCAAAGTTTTTTCAGGGGCTTGCACCCCTTCTCACTAGCCCCATCGCCTCGAACGGTGACCTATACTCATAGCGAAGACAGAGAAAATGAGAAGATGAAGAAGAAGGAGAAGAAGAAGAAGAAGAAGAAGAAGAAGAAGAAGAAGAAGAAGAAGAAGAAGAAGAAGAAGAAGAAGAAGAAAAAGAAGAGGAAGAAGAAGAAGGAGAAGAAGAAGACGGAAGACGGAAGAAGAAGAAGAAGAAGAAGAAGAAGAAGACGACGACGAAGAAGAAGAAGACGGAAGAAGAAGACGAAGAAGAAGAAGAAGAAGATGAAGAAGAAGACATCAATATTCTCTTGTGTACTTATATTGAGTAGTAATTCGAGTTTCTCGTTATAATATAACACAACGTTCTATACAACAATTTAGACAACCAATCACTCTTAAAGGATCATAGATTCATTAAAATTATATCTGAAGGTCTTCTTCTTTTAAAAAATCCTTGTTGGTGTTAATATTTAATCGTTTTTACACAAAGCCCATTACGTCATGCCATCAAAATACATAAACTGCATTATTGGAATACGTATGTACCTTTAAAACCAAATGCCTAAAAGTTAATAAAAATTTAAAAAAATTCGATGCGGGAACTGAACTCGGCCCGATCACTTAGCATTACAAAGCGGTTTTGGGGCTTTTGATATGTTTGCCGCAATCTCTCTCTCTCTCTCTCTCTCTCTCTCTCTTTCTCTCTCTCTCTGATCAATTAATTATGGCCGATCCATTAAAGGCAGGTCCATGTATTACCACGGTAGTTGATTTAACCAGTTATTTTTAAACAAGGATAGGCGGCGGCATATTATAATTAAATCTATAAAATATTTCGTGAGGAAGATGAGGGACGTAGTAAATACATAACTTTATCTAATATTTGTTATCAGATTTAATGTACAAATCTTTGTTAAGTGCCTCGTTACGAATAATTGTATTTTGATAGTCAAAATGCGAATTGCATAATTAGGTATGGCAATTCATAGCCTAATGTTTGCCCTATCTAACAACAATCATTCGTAACAGGTAAATGAAATGATTTTTAACCAAGATTTGTACATTCAATTTGATTACATCATGTTACAAATGATTACATTGATGTAATAGTTATGGTTACAAAGCACTCTCCCATTCATGTACATACACATCCCAACGCACATCATCATACGGCAGGCGTAATATTCTGAGCGATACATACAGGTATCCGGATTACAAATCCTATTTATTGATCCCAAAAAGTCCATAATGTATTACCTATTGAGCCATATTTCTGCTCTGTGTGTACAACTTTCAGCTTTTATAACAAAACTATTCAGTTTTCAATTTAGGCCCTACTTGTTTCGATGTGCTTTCAAAGTGAAATTACAAATATAAAATCAACTCTTAAGGCATCGTCCAATCTAGTGATCTTGGATATCGAATAATAATAATAATACTCAGTTTTTATATAGCGCTTATTAGAATCACTAAGCGCTTATCGAAGTTTATATACCTCTCTATAGTATGTTGAATAAATCTTGTCATCTGATTGGCCGAAATTAGAGCCCAAGCCAGCAAAGATACGAACTATGCCCGTTACCCCGGGTAACGGGCCGCATAGTTAAATTTTGCTGAGATACCCATTGGTTTACGTATAAAAAGTTTCTTTGAGCGAGCGCGGATACATTCAGGCAACTTTCCAGCGAAGTTTAACAGACAGTGTTTCAGACTTTCTGTGATATTTTGTAACCAATCTTTACTCAAGAAAAGGATAAGGCAAGAATTCTTTGTAGATTGTTTTTGTAAATTCGGTATATATATAAGATGTATGGACTGCTTTAATATTCGATACGTAGCGGTTTCTATCCTGGCTCTCGGGGACGTTACATCCTCTCGCGGACGTTACATCCTCTCGCGGACGTTACATCCTCTCGGGGACGTTACATCCTCTCGCGGACGTTACATCGGCGCGCCGCCCGTCGCGGCGAGCCTCGGGGTCATATCTGGATGTAACGTCCCCATGAGCCTATATAAACAGCTATATGCCTCTCATAGTAGTCAATATATCTATAATGTAACAGTCATATAATGTAAAATTGAGAACATCATGATGGCACACATAAAAAACAAGTGTTTTGAATCAGACTTCTAACTTCTATCATTCAAATCAACTTATGTTTAATTGTTTTATCAAAACATATATTATATTTTTATATGCAACTTAAATCATTTACAATATTGCGTCTGCGGAATTCAACTGCTTTTTAATCACAATTCTGTTATATTTAAAACTAATTCCATTAAAATCTGGATTTTAATCGTCGATCACATTAAACATGACTCAAACCAAAGAGTTATGATTAAACATTACATGGGACCATTGCAACCGCGTAAACCGGTATATCCGAAGCGAATTTAGTATTCCACAATCAACAAAAACACTTAACAAAAATATCACGAATCAACGAATTTGATTATTTGCATTAATTCAGATTTTAAAAAATGTAGTTTCCTCAGTAAACGGTACTTTTATAACCCAAACACGTTATGAGCTAGCATGATAAACTCATACTCTGTTTAGATGTTGTGTAAATTAATATACGTTTTCAAGACAGTGACAATGTTACGTATTTTCTACTTTTTATTTCATATGATCATCAATATGTAGATGTATTAAACTCATTATACAATAACGTACGAACTAAATTCTTGAGAACATCGTTCCTTAGACATCATTAGTTTTCAAACAAATCATTTTAAAGATAGTCATACATAAACGTACGTAAAATTGTTGTGTCATTCAAGAAATAACTTTAAAAAATTGAATATACAAGGTTAATTCAATTATTACGGTTATCTACTGATTGAATATACAAGACGACAGCATGTCAGGCAACACGGAATAATATAAACAAAGCTATACCCCCATGATAACATTTATAAAATATACTATAACATTATAATAATATACACATGCAGAAATCACTTGATATAAATCACATTGGATTTAAATGGCAATGGGTGGCTTTGTCCCTCCAACGCCATTTGAATGGTTGTGTGTTTAAGCAAAACAAACTTAAATATGGCAATAGCCTATCTTCTAGTACAAAGATCCAATGCAGTCAGTTTTAAATCACATGGACCTCAGCCCAAATAAAATTGTCATAAAATGATGGAGTAACTATCTTCCAACGTAAGGAACATTGACATCTTTCTATTCCGTTTTCCTTTCAATTCTTAAAATAGGTGTGCATAAAATGCAAATCTATCGGGCATAATTTTCTTGATTCTTTATAAAATCCTTGGACAATTTTGGTGGTCTGCATGAGGTACCTCATATCGGTTCAAGCGCTCAGAGTCATCGTCGATGTATTAAAACGTCGATGTGTGAACCCAGAATATTCTCATTACCAGGTATCATAATTAATAACTAGTGGCCTACACCTATAAGGAATAATTAAATGCTTTTGACTTCCCCCCTAACGCCTATGTTTGTTGGGGGGTGCATATGTCAAGTTGCCATGAAACAAAACGAAATCGTTTTTAGTCAAATTCTAACACAAAATACTAACGGAATGGCTTGAACCATAGCTAATATTGTGGATAATGGGGAAAGCGCCCCGTCGTTATAAGCACGGACCTTACTTATGTTTCTTTATTTACAATGCAGATGCTCTTAAGACGTGATCTCTTTTATTTCACGAGTGCTTCTTGAAAATTTGAATGGAAGTAGATTAGGCGCCTTACAAATCTCATTATTATTCTTATTATTATGTTATTGTCTAAATAAAATTAATAACGGATCTTTCTCTCTCTCTCTCTCTCTCTCTCTCTCTTTGTTAGGCATCTACCCGTATGACAATGACCCCCCCCCCCCCCCGCCCCAGTACACAATATAATGCCTTATCCATCTATGCGATCCGGGGTATCATGACATATGCAATTATCATGGCGATAGTTATCCTAGAATCACCATGTATGTCTATACTATATACAGTGGCGTACGCAGGATTTTTTTCAAGGGGGGGGGGGGGGTTTAAAATCGGGCCCAAAATTTCGCAAAAACTCAGGAAAATTAGAAAATCGCGCCGGCCGAAAAGTCGCTCAGTGGGGGGGGGGGGAGGGGGGGGGGAGGGGGGGGGGGGGGAGTAAGAGGACACTTTTTTGTTTTTGTTTTGGGAGTCCAAACAAAATCGAAACGACTCGGCCAGCCGAAAAGTCGCTCAGGGGGGGGGGGGGGGGGGGGGGGGGGGTAAGAGGACACTTTTTTTTTTTTTTTTGGTCTCGAAATTTGAAAATTTGACATTTTGTTCCGTTGGGGGGGGGGGGGTAAGGTCACCTTTTTCAGGTCAGCCATTGGCATAATTTTTTGTATTATTTTTTTTTATTAAAAAAAAAAAAACTCAAAAGGGGGGGGGGGGGGTTTTCACAAAAAACATACACAAAACATACACATAAAAAAACTCGAGGGGGGTTTAACCCCAAACCCCCCCCCCCCCCCCCCCCTGCGTACGCGCCTGACTATATACCTTTGTGTTTTGAGGTATTTCAGTTAAAGTTATGCGTCATTGGATGCAGACTAGATGACTATGCTGACTGAAGTTCCACTAGCTCGAAGTTTCCCCATAGACCAATAATTATCATCCTTGCGAACTGTATCATGTATACATGTACATGCTTTAATCGGTCTTTTGATCGTTCGAAACACGCTGTCCATATAAACATGGAGCTATACCCGGGACATCCCGCGGACCGACAGTCGGTCTCGTAAACCGTTTTGAAGTTGCCAGAAGACACGTGAAACTGACATGTCAATAACATGCGCTGTCGGTCTTGCGAACCTGCTGATTTACATTCCTAACGGTCTGCGAGACCGACAATGTCGGCCTTGTTGCTCATGTTGCCAGAAACCTTTTGTCTTGTGGACCTATCTTCCCACGAAATGTGATTTAGGTGGCTCTTCGAAATCACGAGTCTTCTTCGTTCGGTGTCAATTAATGTTGGTCTCTTGATATTTTGGTCTTGTCAACCTTCCATCAATAACATTGCAGTAGGTTCCCAATTTATTCCTGGTCATTGGTAGATTACTTTCGTCGCGCTAATCTGGTGTAGTAGAAATGGGTCGAGTTGCTCAGGAGATCGAAGAATTCAAAGATGGTGAGAATACTCCCTCCTAGCCACAGTCCCATCGCGCCTCCGATATCACCTAGAGTAGGAGCAAGCGAAAAAAAAAAAGTCAGACTGAGGGTTGCAATTGAGTTTAATTAAGGTAGGTAGTGGTCTAGGGAAAGGTTAGGGTTATGGTTAGGTTTTATGTTAGGTAAAGTGTTGAAGATAGGATTCGGAAACTGCAGAGATATTGTCGCCGGTATGTTTAGCTGACATGAATACATTTCCATAATACGCAATCATAATTGTTTGCTCTCTTTAGATCCATAACATGTCCCAAACCAAAGGCCAATACCCAAACTCCTGACAAGTAATTAAAGAGTTATGATATATTTCAAGTTCTTTAGGCTCATCAAGATTGCAAAAGGGAAAGACGCAAAATCACAATACTGGATAGGATAATAAGTTTTAAGATGTGCAAGACTGGGTATCAAGAGTTTGCTCGGGCCAAGTATGCCCCTCTAAACATGTAAATAATGCTCTATTAAAATCAGTAAAATACTTACAAAGAAGACTGAAGAATGTATAAGCTGTTTGTTGCGTGATCTTCTCAATGCTGAGCTCTTTGAAGAAGAGGTTTATGAACACCATGTTTTCACTGTCAAATATAACATGAGATAAAAAAAAAATTGATGTGAAGTCAACTCGCCATAAGCGTGATAAGGCAGTATTATTATTTTGATTATATTGACCCTTCCACATGGTTCCTGTATTAATTTTCAACATAATCAATGACATGTCACATAAGTATTCAAACAATACAATAATACAAAATAACCGCACAGCGACATTTAAGATATTAAACTTGAACAAATGTAATTTGTACACCAATTTTATAACACAAAAACAAACAAACGAACTGAACATAGACACTCAGAAACATTTGGTAAAATGAAACGATTCTTTCACGAAATTATTTTCTTTAAGATTTGTGTTTGCTATAAATTATCTTTCCATTTCATAATTAGTTTTAGCAGCTGACATAACTTTTTTCATTTGCATTTGGCTGAATTTTTGCATTTGGCTGAATACATTTCTATTCACAATAATTAAAGTTACAATTAAAAGCATTGTTGTGACTTCCTTTGAAGCCGAACAATATATTTTGGTTTGTTAGTTTGTAAGTATTATCAGTATTTGTCAGAACTAATGCTGGTTTTCTTGACGATAGGGACCAATATATGGACAAACGTCTTGTCCAAGGATGTGAGCACCAAGTAAAGATCGAAACTAGGACCTTTCATTATGAGAGTCAAGATCCTTCACCAATATACCACGCTTCCTCTCATTAATATATACCATATCTCTACTATTTTCAAACAAATAATTTTAAGTGTCTTACTTAGTGGGCTAGGTTTACTCCTAACAATGGTGGACAACACTGTCTTATCTGGGACGAAATCGAAACCTTCTAAATCGACTACTTAAAGGTATAGACCAGTTTGGGAAACGCCCCTTCTCAAAAAATTAAATGGAAGCTCTTATTACCATTCATGTGAAAGAATATGTTTTGACTAATATACGTGATGATACAGATTTTGTAGGCAAACCGCCTACTAATTGATATATTTGGTAAATTATAATATCGATCAGGCCTGGATAGATATCGCATAATGCATTTCAACATTGAACATTTGGGCATATATTTCTGTTTTTTTGCGAATTAAGGTTGAAGTATTGCCATCTAAACCTCTGAAGTCAATATTTAAACAACATTCACACTAAGAAATAGAGGTACATTTGGGGTGCAGATCGCTGCTACAATAGCAGCCACCTATAGCGTGCAAGTCTGCAATACGTGGCTGCTATTGTAGCAGCGGTCTGCACCCTATAGGGTGCAAATTTGTACCATTATTTTTTAGTGTGTTGAATGGATATTTTGCACCCAAAACCCTTGAACTGCAATTTTACCACTACTGGTCTATATCTTTAACATTTCGATGAATATTCCTTTTACCTGAAATAAGCAGGAGAAAGTGTAATGTTGTAAGCGCGTTTGTAGATATCGGACAGTGAAGCGGACCAGAATTGTGACGGAAACCCCGCTGTAGTGACTACAGGCTCATAAGTTACGCTGTGACACGGAACTGGGCATTCGCAATCATGGGCAGCGGTCTTGAGGTAATTAACTGAAATAAGATGAACAACAAAAAAAGAAGCTCTTTTAATTATGTATCTTGCGTTAAAGGTAAAGACCAGTAATGGTCATGCGATTGCATTGTGAAAGAAACGTTGTGGAATCGATCAGAAAAGGTCGATCATCTAGCATCTAGCATCTGCAAGGTTCTGGAATCATCAAAATGATAAGAAATTTGGCCCATTCTTCGTAAAGTTACAAGCACTATACACAGAAAGATGTATATGGGACTACCCTATCTCTCTCACCAGACCATGAGAGAAATAAATTTACCAAATATATGAATTAGTAGGCGGTTTCCCGGCAAATTTTTTATCATCATGTATTAGTCAAAACATATTCTTTCACATGATTGGTAATGAGAGCTTCCATTTCATTTTTTGAAATTGGGGCGTTGCCAATACTGGTCTTTACCTTTAACAAGATAAAACCCATACTGATAATGCTGTTGGACTCAGCCCGCTTCAGTGTTGACGCTATCGCCGTTGCACACGAGGCGTTTATTTGGCTGACGTAAGAATGCGTCACTGAGCGAATGGCACGGTCCTTGGGGCGTCACACGGGTGTGATTTTGTACAAGAATGGATTAGAAATGAACGATGCTTTGCATTACTGGTTGATGTACAGATTTTCTTCTAAGGTTTTATTAACGCATGTGATAATTGACGCAATCGAAATGACATGTCGTGTGCAACCGGCATTATTATAGGTTACACCGGTTATGGGGCTCAACTGCTAATGGCATTCAAGGAATTCTTTCCGAGGCATAGTACATACCTGTATCTATTTACAACGCGTGGGTTCTGAAGTGGCAAAGTAGATTGATGTCTTGCAATTCGACATTTGTGCCATACCGGGGCTTGAATTTGTGGCCTTCTCATACAAGTTGTTATACATCCATATGATTAAATCTGTCTTATCGACATCTCTGCAAATCGTCACCTCATAGATAGGCCTACACTAAGTTTGCGATTTCATCCTCTCATAATATCGCACTATTTTTGTGAAGTAGACTTGTAAGTTATTAGTAATCTTTATACAAATATGAAAGGAATAATTTTTTTAAACAGTTATCAAGTAATATTTATCGGTTCTAGCAGGGGCTTGTGCGTAAGAGGCGGAGGCTGACGGGGCTGCAGCCCACTGAGAATTTTGAAATCAATACTATTTGGGTTATCGGCACCATCAATATATTCGAGCAGCCTTCACATCATAATTTATGCAAACAGTTCGATGGTTCTTTTGTAAGTCCTCCATAATATTGCAATTTATTTAATTTATGTTAATTTTCTTCATGGTCTTCTTCCAAAGTTAAAAAATTATTAAAACATAATTATGACGATAAACAAATATTATATAATCAATACATCATCAACGTAAAGTACTTACATTGTAATACTAACATAAAATAATCATGAACGAGGATTGCTGCATAAGCTAAGCTGGAAGGCGTGTAATCCTTTATAAAAACTTAATAATGATAATCATCAAAATAATAATACTACAGTAATAGTAATTATGATGATGATAATAATATTAATAATAATAATAATAATAATGATAATGATATGTCTTGTTTACCCAGAGTAGCCTCATCAGTCCTTTAAATTTTCAATTCACGAAAAAGCGACACGAAAAAAAACAGGGGGGGGGGGTCAATAAACCCCACGGAATGCCCTAATGTTCTTACTTGATGCACTTGCTGCACAGTCATAGAGCTCCACTGGGTTACAAACAGTTGTGTTACCTTGATATGAAGAGAGAACATTTTTTAATGTTAATACATGAAAAATGAAATCAGGAGCCAAAAGCGACGCGTACAGGTGCGTTGTATCATGGTCAGTATCATTTTGATCATTATTACCAACCCCCAACCACTAAAAACAAACAAACAAACAAACGTCCCACCTCCATAACCCCCGTCGTGTTAAATTAAAGTGAATTTGATCGTTGAAATTGCACTTCAAGACTGTTCTCCATTTTTAATTTCATTTTTTTTTAATGGCAAATATGTATTTTTCCATCTTCAGCATCACATACGAGTATCTGTCAATTTATTCTTCTGGTTAACGTCACAATCAATTAAGTTTACAAGCTAATTAATTAATCCACCTCTCATCGTCCATATGAAATTCATTTAACAAATCAACCAATTACTTCGAATTTGTATTAGCTTTTGTATACTTAGTTGTTAATTATTTATTCATATATTTATACAGTGCGTCCCAGAAAAAACGAAACCGAGAAGTATCGATGTTTTATCATAACTTAATCACAACCATAATTAATGAATGATACATATTTGGAAAGCTTAGAGTCTCCTCTTTCAGTTGATGCTAGTCACGTGATGTATATTTCACGCATGAGTGATTAAAAGCAATTTGAAGGAAGGAAACCAAAAAGACATTTGGCGGGCGGTATCTGAATTTCAAAGAAAAATTCATATTTCTAGAAAGTTCATTTTCTGCTCTTTCATATGATACCTCAATCAAGAAAAATGGGCCAGGAATAACAAAGTTCTGTTTGTTTAAAGTAGCCCTTACATTTTCATAATTTTAACAAACGAATTCGTTTTCACTGGGTGCCTGCCGTAGCAAAAAGCAGATTTGACAAAAGACTTAACTCCGTTTCGTTGACAATCAGCCATGCATGAAGACTCTCGTCTACGGCTGATTGTCAACGAAACGGAGTTAAGTCTTTTGTTAATTTCGTTTATTGATACGGCAGGCAGCCAGTGAAAACGAATTCGTTTGATAAAATTATGGAAATGCAAGCACTATTTTAAACAAACAGAACTTTGTCATTCCTCGCTCATTTTTCCTGATTGAGGTGTCATTATGAAAGGGCAGAAACTCAACTTTCTAGAAATGTGAATTTTTCTTCGAAATTCAGATACCGCCCGCCAAATGTCTTTTTGGTTTCCTTCCTTCAAATTGCTTTTAATCACTCATGCGTGAAATATGCATTATCTGAGTAGCATCACATGAAAGAGGAGACTCTAAGCTTTCCAAATATGTATCATTCATTAATTATAGTTGTGATTAAGTTATGATAAAACATCGATACTTCTCGGTTTCGTTTTTTCTGGGACGCACTGTATATGAATTCGCTGACTATTCATTAGTTAATCAATTGATTATCAACGTATTACTTTGTCAATTAGTCAATTCATCAATTAATTAAGTTAGTCATTCATCTATTGATTAATTGATTCATTCGTTCATTCGTTCGTACTACTCATTTAAATCTACTTACTTACGTCCATGTATATCATTTATTTATGCATTTAATTTGATTGTTAGCATGTTAGTTGCCTAGTTAGATAGTTGATAATGGGTAAGTAAAAAAAGAAAGTAAGTAAGTAGGTGAGTAAGTTCGTTACTTAGTTATTTATCTAGTTAGTTAGATATCTATTTGGACAGTTAGTTGTTACTTAATTTAGTTAGATAGTTAATAGTTAGTTAGTAAGTTAGTTAATTACTTAGTCAATTATAGTAAGTAAGTAAGTTATGCTATAGTCACATTACCCAAAAGTAGCCTGCTCGGCGGCCGAGCGGCGAGTTTTTAACCAATTCCGCCCGGCGGCTGGCCGGCCACCGAGCGGTGGCCGCCCAGGCACCGCTCGTTGTTAGGGCATCGCTCGGTCGCCGCTGAAGTTTTAGCGCGGAGTTAAAATTTGGGCAGCGCCTGCTCACTTTTCACTCGCCGCCCAAAATACGCTCGGTGCCTGGGCGGTCGCCGCCCGGGGACCGACCTAATCGCTGGGCGATGCCTAATTCCAGCAGCGACCGAGCAGGCTACTGATCGGTCGGTGGCTGCTCTGATTTGTGACCATAGCTTTAGTGAGCGAGTGAGTTGGTTAGTTATTAATTAGTTAGTTAGTTAGCTAGTTAGTTAGTTGGTTATACCTGGCATGTAAGGTTCTTTGCATCCGCATCTTTGAATCACGTGGTCGGTATGACACTCCTCGCGGCATCCTGATGTGGAGTAGTGGTCGTAATATTTCAGAGTTTTGTGGCCGCACACACCGTGGGGCGGCGGGAGATTATTCACCTGAGATTGTGCGATGACATAAAAATGATTGAGATAGTGTGCGAGGAAACTTATTAAGAACAAAAGGGAAAATGGATGGGGAGAGATAATGGGGGGGGGGGGGGGGGGACGAAGGAGAAAGAGCGGATCTTTTAAAGTATCGGAGAAACGAGGGCTAAGTGGGAGAAAAGAGTGGGGAAAGATGGAAGAAGAGGTGAGAGAAAGAGCAAGCGAGAGGGAGAGGGGGTTGAGGGCGGGGAAAGAAAGAAAGAAAAATAGAGAAGAGAAGGAGAGACAGAACCGGGGGAAACAATGATGTAGCATTATATTAGTATACATTTTGATTACAAATTATACAATATAGGACGAAGGGCTATAACATTATCGACGCCGACATAAACAGAAAAAAAATCCACCCCATGGTTACCTTTATATTGTCATATTTTAATATTATCTCGGAACGTTTTACAACCCATTGGAAAATGTGATCATATTTATCTAATCAATTGTCGTTACATTAGCTGGTCAGCCGCCCCAAAAATCATGCAGGCGCTTAATGTTTTTTGTATTAATAATAATAGGCATAACTATGGCGCCGTGTATCTAGAAATTCTGTTCCGAGGCGCACTAATTATTACCTCGGCAGTAGCCTAGCTGCCATTACAGCGCTCTAGCATTTCACTGAATTAATTTACCTCAACTGGGTCGAGTGTGGCAAATGAGATTAATGCCTTGCCAAAGGACATTAGTGCCATGTAGCGGATCGAACCACGACCTTTGAACTTCAAGTCAAGTGCTTTAACCACTCGACTACGCCACTTCTTCGATATCAATTTCAATGTAAAAAAAAAAAGAAGGGTCTAACAAAGTGGAATTAAAAAATAACAATTAAAAGATGAAGTTTGGAGTTAATAATGTCTAATTCCAATTCAGTCCATACTAAATAAAAATCTTACATTGAATATCCTTTATGGAATATACTTTGTTGAGATTTGGTGTAGTAGCTGACAAGAAATGCACCTTTTATAATAGAAATGAAGAAACTATCATGTGGTTTGGGGGCCCTCTTTTCACTATCATATTGAAGTATGGTCGAAGTTTGAGTTCTGGATATTTTGTAATACGGGGGGAATATCATACATACACAGTGGCGTATAGCGTGGGTTTAGCCACTGAGATGGGGCATCAGTGTTTAATCTATTAGATCTGCGTTTTTAAATCCCCTTTTTATAGTAACTGCACCCTTTTAGTAAAGAGGGTGGGGGTATAATTAAGAAATTACACAATTAAGGGGCACCTTTTTGTTGTATAATTAAAATATGTCCTTTTGGTTTCATAAGTGAGTGGGCAGGGGCTAGCTGTGCCCCTAATTCCGCCATTGATTTATTAGACACCCTTTTGTAAGAGAGAGAGGGGAGGGAGGGCACAATCCCCCATGTAGCACTCGTCGTCAATGTATATTTGTTGTGTTATTTATTAAGGAAAGCCAGACGCTTTTTAAAGAGGATGGGGCCACGAGCCGGTTGCCCCCTACATCTTTCTCTGGCTTACAAGGCATTTTAAATATAAATTTGACAGGTTTACGTACCTCTGTTATCTCGAGACCGACTAGGTTCTCGGTCCCAGGCCCAACGGCGAAGCCCAACTCGGATACTAATGGCACCTCATTCCGGTCGTAAACCATCACTTGAAAACCGCTGGACACCCGATGGAAATCACTCGAATAGAAGTAGTCCCATTGCTGTGTATCCAGTATCAACCCAAGTCCGTGAAGTTTACCTATGTATGGGAATGAAGGAATAGGTCATAAGAAAATAATAAATAAAAAGAAAAGATAGTAGGATTATTATACAAATAATACACAGCATCAACATGATGTGTATTATTTGTTTCATAAGATAATGTTTTATTTGTTTGATAACATAATGTTTTATAACATGATTTTACTAATGACCGGTCATTAGCAAAATTAGGTGTTAGGCAAAATAAATGCCTGGTACGCTCTCAATCAATCATTTGATTAGGTTCCACGTCATCATCTTTTAAAAAAGGATAGTCATTTGTTTGTTTGTTTGTTTGTGTTACCGAATTTAGCTCGAGGCACTAAAACTCTTCAGTTAAGCTGTACATGAGCAATATCATCACCCTTCACAATGGAAATTGAGACATTTAAAGGCATTTTACTTACTTTCAATAGTTCTGAAAGTTTTTTAACCAGCACTGTTTAGTTTGTTTGATTTGTTTGTTTGTTTTACCTGAGTCGGCCTGACTGCTAGGAAAGCATGTATATGCTTGTTGTAAGCAACTATAGTGGACCGACGACTTCAGAGAAACTTGGTTATGAGGATTAATGCCAAAGGTCACTAGCGCATCGAACCAGGGACCTTCCGGTTACGAGACCACTGTTCTACCACCGAGCCATCGCGCCTCCTATCACAAAATTATTTGAACAATGAGACGCCACCGCTGGTCACTCTGGTAAAAGTGGGCCAGTACGCTCTTTGAGTACGCTGCCCAGTGGTCGCGGTGTTCATTACGTATCTCATGACGACAATGAGTGATTGCGGGCTAACTCCCTTTATTTTAATCCAGAATACAAACATCCCAATTTGCAGAAAGTCACGAAATTAGCACTGTCTAAATACTCTTTGCATCGCTAGAAATCGTGTAAATCAAATTGCAATTTGGACCGATTTGATTTTAAACAAAATACATGTTCATATCATGGGACATCACAATATATAGTTATGCATAATATCGCAAGAGTGGAAGAAAGAGAGAGAGAGAGAGAGAGAGAGAGAGAGACAAGGCGGGATTAAAAAAAGGTAAATGAAGCAAGAGAGAGAAAGAAAGATAGATACATGTAGGTATAAATAGCTAAATAGATAACATATAAGAAGAGAGGGGGAAAGAGAGAGAGAGAAGGAAAGAGAGAGAAGGACAGAGAGAAAAGGAGAGAGAGAGAGAGAGAGAGAGAGAGAGAGGGAGAGAGAGAGAGAGAGAGAGGGAGAGAGAGAGAGAGAGAGAGAGAGAGAGAGAGAGAGAGAGAGTGGTGATAGAAAGAGAGATAGATGGGCGGAAGTAAATAAGTGTTGGTATAGCGTTAACGTTATCACGCGATGGGTTGCCATCGTTACAAATGCACTGGCGCTGTTTACCCTTGGTTGTAATTAGGCGGAGAGGCACTCATTAGCTCGGTCCCGTATACCTTTCACCTTGCCTTTCGCTATGAATTATGACCACAAAAGCTCTTATATTCCACTCATAAATTACTAGATTACGATTGTTTAATTAGACTGGCGATAGAAAGTACATTTGATATCAATTTAATTACTTGTAAAAGCCCTAGGATGAAGGAAATATAAAAAGCGTAATGCGAAACGGAAAAATCGGGAGGACAAATAAAATATGATATATTTTTTAGTAAAAGGGTATTAAATCCCTTTCCTTTTTACCTTCCATTTTTCACATAAATCAAAAGCTATGAACCAATTTCTCTTTCATACAGCCAGGCAAGATTTTTTAATCCAATCGGATTTTTATACATTATAATGAGGACAAGAGTGACTAGGTCAAAACCACAAGCTCTCCCAATCACCATTAATTACATCAAGGTTTTAAGTCTTCCACACAAAAACAGAATCACAAAGAGATAGTTAAACTAATAGTAGCTGCTACCAATTCATTAGAGAAATAAAAAATAAAAAAACTGATTCGTGCCCCAATTGAAAGAAGAAAAATGAAAATAAACTAGCAGCCATATTCCCAGTTTTTAATAAAAATATTATTTTACGAGTCCGATTAACCTATTTGATACATGATTCAACTCGGTATCACTTCATATAAAATGCAATTCCATCAAACGGACTCAGGATTAAAGGGAAAGTCCACACCGATATTTAGTTGGTTTTAATAGTAGCAGAAAAAGGAGGTCAGTAAAAGTGAAAGTAAATACTGATTAAAAATAACAAATTTCTCAATTTCTAAGGGTGCAATCAATCAACACAAATTGGCAATTTGTTACGTATCTTTTTTTCTTTCTTTTTTTTCCTGCGTTTTCAAAATAGTACATATTCATATACATAAATGAACAATTATTTCTTCATTATACATAATTATAAGGTTTTCAGTACATTAAATAAGATGCATACAAACACAAATGTAAAAAGATAAAATAACGCAGGAGACTGCCATCATGTGCGGTAAGCTTTAAATCGATGTCGGCCTCGCGAGACTTAGCGGCATAACTTTTAAATCTCTTGAATCTTGCGAGCTCCCTCCTGTTTGCCTTGTATTAATTAAATCAACTCAAATATATTGGTCTTTACATTACCTGTACTCTTGCAAAAATGAGAGAATGTAAAATTGGAATTCGGGCAAGAGACAACAGCCCCCGTGTGTAATGGTGCCTTTCACGACTATGTTTAAAGGACAAGGGTAATTATAGGCAATTTCTACGGCCCTTATCTTATACTGAACATGCTGAATTTCCCTATTCTCAATGAATAAATTGATATACAAACGATTTATATTACATACCTGACGTTTCAACCATGAGTAAATCAGTGCCATCTGTGCCTGTGTTGAAGGTGAAGCAGACCCCAAAGTCAAAGATATCGAAGGAAAAATTGGCTGCAGTCAGAGGCTCAGTTCCCCAGAAACCACTGAAGGAAGAAAACAAAGACAATTCAATGAAGGCATGTGAGAACACTGTTTTATGATAACATTTCCTTTATCACAATTCTCAGTCAATTACAGAATATTAATAACGCAAACACACTAAACTGTATTCTTGGATGCAAGGGTGCTACAAAACGTTATGTAGCTGCTCTCGTGTTTTTAAGAGAATAGAGTCAAGCAAACGAAGCCTTTTCGTCCTCAGTGGATTTTTAATTTTTTTTAAAACCATATTGAAATTTGCTTAATCAAATCTTTAAAAAAAAGTTATAACAAAAATGTTTATTTAAAAAAACTTTTAAAAAAACTTTAAAAAAACTAGAGAGAGTCGTATTAAAAAGTACAATATGGATGACAAACTGATGCTGTAGAATACTTTTCACGATTAACAACTGATAACTATCATATTTTCGGGAACAACCTAAACAAATCTATATTTTCAAAATGTGTATTATAATAAAAACATCTAAACGGCATTTTATGAGGAAATATGAAAATTAATGAAATGAAATGATATGAAATGTAAATCCAAGGCCATTTAAATATCAATATTTGCATTTTAAAAAGGATAATGCAGAGGTAACTTTAAAATCACTTTCTTGATTATAATGAACTAGATTTTGAATTGAGACAAATTCTCGCTTTTGTTGGATTCTCAAAAATTAAAGCATGTAGTAAACGGGACTTACTATACAAATGAATCTTCGATTTTATGCGACACATTGAAGTAAAATTCTGTGGTGTTAACGTTCGGAAGTCCACTCTCATAGTGCTTTGAAAAGTTCAGGCCAAATCCATAGCTCTCATACATTTCTCTAAGCAGAGCTGCATATTCGGGAAAAGCCTGAATGGACGTCTTCCTAAAACACCAAAAACAAAGGACATGATGAAGATGACGTAAAACAAAGATGAAGACGACTTACTACACAAAAGAGTTGTCTATTGTGTGCGCAGCCTTGATAAAGAAATCCGTGGAGTCTATGTTTCCTAGCGAAGCGTGGTACTTTGAAAAGTCGACAGGTTGGTAGCGGGAATAGTAGGTAGCCTCCAGAAAAGCCGACATGTTTGGGACGGTTTCAACGACAGAATTCCTAAATATAGAGAGAAGCGGTAGAGAGAGTCAGATAGAAAGAGAGAGAGAGAGAGAGAGAGAGAGAGCGGTAGGGGAAAGGGGGTGGTGGTGGAGGGGAAAACGGAG